>ML788685.1:17409-51737 GCA_009831015.1 Picea engelmannii | reverse complement strand
TGAATTGACAATTACATTTAACCAATAACTAAGCAAGTGAAATCTATTTAAAAATGAAGTAAGCAAGCTATGATTCAAAAACTGGAAGCAAATCTATCCATCCATCAATCTTTGTCAGAAGAAACTCAGATTAAAACTATCCTCTGTTCTAATTAAAAAACAGTTCTAAGCTTGACTGTAAAAATATAAAAGAAAGCACAATTTATCATCTAACTACATGTGGGGTTAGTATAATGAGAGAGAGACTTTTTAATTGCACACGGAATTAGTAAAGAGACTTAGAGACTTGCAAGCCTTTTCTAATCTATAAAATCCACACGTACTATCACAAATCATCATCTAACCTACAAAAAGAAATAAAATAGTAAGCTACAACAAACTAATTAATTAAATAAAAATATACATGCACAGGAAAATGAAAAGACAATTTAAATTAGAAAAATGAAAAATAGACATGAAGACAGTTACCAGACTGTTGGTGGGACCCCCATCAAGTCATGGTCACTCTCTAAAAGCACACCATGACCTCAGCAGGCCAAATTCACCATAAAAATCCAAAAATGCAGTTTTGACACTATTCTGGCAATGTAAAACTAGAAACATAGCAAAATCGTTTTTTTGGAAATTCTAATGCTTATGCTACTTGGTTAACAATCTAATGATCATCCTATTGGTATTTATAAGCTTACAACCCAAGTGGTCAACCACAGGAGGGTCGAACCACCTCCAAATTTGGCAAATTACAGTAAATGCATCAATAACTAACAAAACGGAGGAACCCAATAAGCGCCCTCTTTGGACAACTGAAATTGAGTTGTCTTGAGCTCAGTAGCTAGAGGGGGCGATGATAAACAAAACCCATGTGCTTGATTTGTCCACCACTAGCCGCCAATACCATAACCGCCAACTTGCCTTGCGTTTTTGTGCAACACTAGGTGTCGGAACGAGTGTCGGATCAAGTACTGGAACGAGTGTTGGATCAAGTGCCGGAACGAGTGTCGGACCATAAAACATGGTGCGTTTTGCCCTGTAATAGGAGAAAAACATGAATTAACTCTTGGAAACCATAAAATATGATAAATTAAACTTGATTGAATCACAAAACACGAACTATACGTACCTCATGTCGATTATATCATTTTACCATAAAATTCTTCAAAAAGATCATTTGAAAGATAAAAACGCATATGTACATATGGCAAAAAGTGTATAATAACGTCATGAAGATGATCATATCTTGGGCCCAACACCAAGGTACTGTTTTTTCATACATAACTTGTGATTTTCTAGACTTTTACTTTCAGACGGAATTTTTGAGCCTGTGTTCACTCTCTATCATTTTTCAATGAAATATCATGTTCTATGCATATGTAGCCATTGAATTTCATTCCACCAAATGATGTTTTGACCTCTATGCTATGATTAGTAAATTTTCTATCATATTCTAAAAAATGAATAAAATATTGCTTGGTTCTTTCTTAGACCTTTATTTTCTTGTCTATGTTAACTTAACCAATGTGCTCCATTGTCAAGTATTGTTTTAATTTTGAACATGACCATCATTTATGGTTCTAGATTTGATTGTTTTAAGTTCAAAGTATTTATCATTTTTCAATGAAATATCATGTTCTGTGCATACGTAGCCACTGGCAAAATGATATTTTGGCATCTATTCAATGATTAACAGAATTTGTATCATATTGTAAGAATTGAATAACATAGTGTCAAGTCCTTTACCATTCCCTTTTTTCCTTGTCTATGTTTACTTAACCAAGGTGCTCCATTGTCAAGTTTTGTTTTAATTATGACCATGATTGGAAGTTATTGAAATATCTTGTTCTATGCATATGTAGTCATTAACTTTCATTCCGCCAAATAATGTTTTGACCTCTATGCAATGATTAGTAAATTTGGTGTCATATTGTAAAAACTCAATAAAATAGTGCCCAATCCTTTCTCATACATTTATTTCCTTATCTGTGTTAAATTAACCAACGTGCTTCATTGTCTAGTATTGTTTTAATTCTGAACATGATCAGAATTTATGGTTTTGCATTTGATTGTTTTAAGTTCAAAGTTTTTATCATTTTTCAATGAATATCATGTTCTATGCATATGCAGCCATTGACTTTCATTCTGTGAAATGATATTTTGGTGTCTATGCAATGGTTAGAAAATTTTGTATCATATTGTAAAAACTGAATAACATAGCGACTGGTCCTTTCTCAAGCCTTTCTTTCATTGTCTATGTTTACTTAACCAAGTTGCTCCATTGTTAAGTTTTGCTTTAATTCTGACCATAATCAGAATTTATGGTTCTGGATTTAATTGTTTTAAATTTGAAGTTTCAGAATTGCTCTGCTTTTCTACTATCCATCTCTTCAGTTATTTGTAGATTGTCTTCTCTGAGATTTGGTTAAATATGTTGGTGTATCGGTAACCAGTTTGTGATATCATGTTATTAATTTCAATGAAGTGCACAAGGAATATCTGATGTTTGAGAAAGTCTACCCTATTTTCTTTCTGCAAAACCTAACCTGCACACACTTTACATTGTTTCCCACACATCGTAATATTTGCACATTTTACATTGTTCCTCCATAGCTCCACTTCCATACATGTTACATTGCGTCCTATGCATCTTTACCTCTAAATACTTCCTTTTACTAAGTTCTATGCTAGATGTTTTTAGTTGTTTTTCATAATAAACATTGTTACTTGAAGTAAATTCAATTCGGCAATATTTTTTAAGTTAAATATATGCATAAAAGCATTTTGTTTACCTTATATACCTATTTTTTATAATAAACATTGTCACTTGAAATAAATACAAGTATAGAGAATTACTGTTGGAAACTTAGAAAATGAGATTGCCATAGATTAGTGACTTATCATGCAAATTACATCATTGGTCAGAATCTGTGCTATGAAACTATTGGAAGTACAGAGTTACAAAGTGTGGGAATGCGAGAGGATGGGTGATATAGATCATCGACACAAGGGTTCAAATTAAATTATTTTGGTTGTGCGATGCATATGCCTATGTAGATGTCGAGAATATATGGTTGTGCGGACGATATGTGTGTGTGTTGAAAATATATATGTTGAACACTTGACCTGTTTACTAAGTTTTCTTCGACATTGAACAATTTACCCTTTTTCCTATTTTTGACAAAGTTTTATGCAAAATATTTTCTCTCCAAAGACTTCAAAATGTTTAAAACTGAAATTGTCATAAATGAGTTAGTTATCAAGCAAATTACATTGTTGATCAAAATCTATGTGATGGAACTATTGGAAGTGTGGAGTTGCAAAGTGCGGGAGTGCAGGAGGATGATTGTTATGAATTATCCACACAAGGGTTAAAATCAAACTAGGGCTTTCCTGTGCGGACGTGCAAACGATATATCTGTGAGGACAATGTCTTTGTGCCCAACAAATATCTGTGCGATAGATATATATGTTTAACAATAATTTTTTAGTTAAGCATATGCATAAAAGCATTTTGTGAACTATTAAAAGTGAGAAGTTGCGAAGTGTAGGAGTGTGGGAGGATGAGTGATATCAATTAGCCGCACAAGGCTTCAAATTAGACTAATTAGTCTTGGTTGTGTAGGGGATATGCATGTGCGGACGTGTAGGAGTTATGCCTTGCTTTCCACAATTCTAGTGTGCGTATACTTTGCATTGGTTATGTCGATCCTAATCTCCAAACACTTTACATTGTTTCCCACGTATGCTAATCTCCCCATTGAACATTTCACTTATTAATCCCTATCACATGCCTGAGACTATAGCAATTGGTTTTGTGTTGACCACAATTTTATATTTGCATTGACCAAAAATTTTGTGTTTTTTTCATAGTTTAACTTTGTTGCAATTGATTCATTTTTATTCCTGGCTTCCGATTGGTCCTTCAAAACAACATCTTATTGTTGGGGTGATGACGAGAATTCAATAGACAATTTAACTCTGCACGTTTAGCAGATGGTTGAAACATGTGTATGTGCGAGTGTGGAACGGGTGCATGTACGAGAATTTAATGAGCAATTTAATTATGCAGTTATAGCTGATGGTTGGATTGGGTGCATGTACGGGTGCGGAACGAGTGCATATATGTCTCAAAGTTTCGATGTATGGGTACAAAACAGGTGTATTCTATTTACTTTAACTGTTCGTTGTCCTCAAGATGTATAGTTAATTTTTATTATATTAATAATTAATTTTTATTAAATTAATAATTAACTTTTATTAAATTAATAAATAATTCTTAATCTTTTAATTATTCGTATAGTATATTAAAAAAAATTAAAATCGTTTTTACGCCAACTAACAAACATCATTTTCAAACATTGTATTATGAAATACCTGTGTGGAGGTGCATAAACTATATTTGTACGGATTATATGTCTGTGTTGAAGATGTATTTTATTTACCACCTAAGCATAGGTGCGAAAGCTATATATGTGAACTATATGTCTGTGTTAAAGATGTATATATAACTTTTATTAAATTGATAATCAACTTTTATTTTTAAATTGTGTATATACGTAAAAAAAAAACATTTTGTTAAGCATATGCATAAGGATGACAATATTTTATTATTGATAACATCGATAACTATTAGACTAAGTATTCACTATGTGGGGATATACCTATGTAGAGGTGCGGAAGCTATATGTGTGCAAACTATGAGTTTGTGTTGAAGATGTATAATTAAGTTTTATTAAACTAATAATTAAGTTTTATTAAATTAATAAATAATTATTAATCTTTTAATTATTTGTATAGGACTATATTATAAAAAAATAAAAATTGTTTTTACACCAACTAAGAGACATCATTATCAAATACTATGTTATAAAAATCTTCCATAATTTCTATCATTTACACCCATTTCAATCACTTACAAAAATAACTACATTGTTTTTTATGTATTTTATTTACTAAGTGTTCGGTCTACAAGGATATACATATGTAAAGGTGCTGAAGCTATATGTGTGCAAGCTATATGTCTGTGTTGAAGATGTATTTTATTTACTAAGTGTTCACTATGAAAGGATATACATGTGCAGAGGTGCGGAGGTCGTGCAGAAGCTATAGGTCTGTGGATTATATGTTTGTGTCGAAGATGTATAATTATCTTATTCAATTAATAATTAAATTTCATTTTTAATATACGTGTATACGTAAAAAAACATGTTTTTAACCATATGCATAACAATATTCTATTATTGATAGCATTGATAACTATTAGACTAAGTGTTCACTGTGCATGGATATACGTGTGCGAAGGTGAAAAAGTTATATGTGTGCAGACTATGTGTTTGCACTGAAGATGCATTTTATTTAAGAAGTGTTCAATGTCCGGGGATATACTTGTGCAGAGGTGCATGGCTATATTTGTTCGGACTATATGTCTGTGCTGAAGATTTATAATTAACTTTTATTAAATTAATCTATATGTGTGCGAACTATATGTCTCTGTTGAAGATGTACAATTAAGTTTTATTAAATTAATAATTAAGTTTTATTATATTAATAAATAATTATTAATCTTTTAATTATTTGTATAGGATTATATTAAAAAATTATAAAAAATGTTTTTACACCAACTAACATACATCATTATCAAATACTATGTTATAACCCCATTTCAATCACTCACAAAAATAAATGCATCGTTGTGTTGAAGATATGTTGGGGTGCAAAAGCTATATGTGTGCATATTTTGTTTACTAAGTGTTGGTTGTGCCAGGATATACCTGTGTCAGGGTGCAGAAATTATATTTGTGCGGACTATATGTTTGTGTTGAAGATGGATAGTTAACTTTTATTAAATTAATAATCAACTTTTTGTTTTTAATATACATATATAAGTAAAAATCATGTTAAGCCTAACAATATTTTATTATTGATAACATTGATAACTATTAGACTAAGTGTTCATTGTGCAGGGATATACTTGTGCAGAGGTGCATAAGTTATATGTGTGCGGACACTTTGTATTGGTTCATGTCCATCCTAACCTCAAAACATTTTACATTGCTTCCCGCATATGATAACCTTCCATTGAACCCTTCACTTATTTACATTGCTTACATCATATGCTAAGCTCCCCATTGAACACTTCACTTATTTACTAAGTTTTGCTCAAGATTGAACACTTTACCCTTTTGCTTATTTTTACAAAGTTTTATGATAAATGTTTTTACTCCAAACACTTTACATTGTTTCTCGAATATGCTAACCTCCCCATTGAACAATTCACTTATTTACTAAGTTTTACTCCACATTGAACAATTTGTTTTTTTGTTTATTTTTACAAAGTTTTATGCTAACTAATTTTACTTTATTCTTATCATTGTCCTCTTTGCATAAACAATAATGTTATTTTACTTTATTGTATGAATTATTTTTTGACAAAGACTATTCATTATCTATGCATTTAGTTATATTAAGTTTCATTGTTCAACATATATTTCCCACTTAGGAGGACTGCATTGTCATGCAACCCTTGTTAATATATTATTTACTTTATTTATTTATAAATTAAATTTTTCAAGCATCAATTATTTAAATAAATGGGACATTATCCACAAATACCATACTAGATTCACATTAAAACTATGATGTATACATTGTTTGTTTATGTGATAAGCAAAAGAAATATAATTTTCAAATTGAGTAGATTATGTTTGAACTTTACTTATACCAGCATAGACCCATCTTAACTCTGATTCTACGAAGCGCCTAGAAGGATCAAATCTCTCGAGGTGCAAACCCTTCCTCCTTAACCTATTTTAGAACCAACATATACAATTTTCATTTACTTAAATTTTTTTATTATTATTTAAGAGTGACATGTATCAACTCCACGTTGAATTTAGGCACGAAATCACACATCGACCTAATATTGGACTGTAGAATGTGCCTCTCAGTGCAATGAATTTATTTATTTTTATATTGATTTCTCCTATTATGCAATAATGCAATAAGTAAACATTTCATTAAAGTGGCATGATAGCCTTTGCAATATTTTTAACTAGTGTATTATAACGCGAGCATCATGCTTTTTCAATATGGAAGATAAATATAATGTTGATATGATCTTTATCCTTTTAAATAGTTTTGTTTATTTTTAATTAATATTAGCACATTATAAGTCCGAGAGGTGTAGGACAGTCGGTGACGGAGTGTGTTGTTAAGCCACTCTGTGTTGAAAAGTCACCGGTTCGAAACCTGCGGGGACAAAAAATCCAACCATGTTAAGGGTTGGTGTGGCTCAGGCTGGGTGTGATCCCCGGGTAATTTTGACGGCTTAGATGTCCCTAAGTCACGGTTTCTCAAGCCAAAGGTTAATCCTGATGCCAAGAAGGTCCAGACCAATTAACAAACAAAAAAAAATATTAGCACATTATAATATTAACAAGGGTTGCATGGCAACACAATCCATACCACCTGGGAAATATATGTTGCCGAGTGGGAAATATATGTTGAACAATGAAACTTAGTATAACTAGATGCATGGATAATGAATAGTCTTTGTCAAAATATAATTCATATAATAATAAAAAAATAGCATTATTGTCTACGCAAAAACGACAATGATAAGAAGAAAGTAAAAACAGTTAGCATAAAATTTTGTAAAAATAAGCAAAAAAAAGTAAATTGTTCAATGTGGAGTAAAACTTAGTAAATAAATAAGTGAAGTTCTCAATGGGAAGGTTAATAGTGCAATGTGCAATGTGTTGTTTCTTATGTGGGGACTTTTTGTTTGATGATTTGTCTGTGCCTCTGCCCAGGTATATCCATGCACAACTATGGTTCTGTACATATACATCGTATGTTTAGAGACTTTTGTTTTGACAATTTGTCTGCATCTCAGTACATGTATATCCCCACATAAGTATGGTATTGTTTATTGATGTGCAATGTGCAATATGCAATGTGCAATTAATTAATTAATTAATTAATATTAAATAATTATTTATTTATTAATTATTTTATTAAATAATTAATTATTTTATATTGCAATGTGCAATGCATTGTTTCTTATGTCTGGAGACTTTTGCTTTGACAATTTATCCACACCTCCGCACAGGTATATCACCACACAACTATGGTTTTGTACCCGTACATCATATGTGTGGAGACCTTTGCTTTGACGATTTCTCTCCACCTTCACACAGATATATCCTCGCATAGGTATGATATTATTCATTAATGTGCAATTTATTAAATAATTAATTATTTCATATTATTTATTAATTATTTAATATTAAATAATTAGTATTTATTAATTATTTAATATTGCAATGTGCAATGGGCTGCTGCTTATGTGCAGAGACTTTTGCTTTGACGATTTGTCTGCACCTATGCACATGTATATCCCTGCATAGGTATGATATTATTTATTAATATGCAATGCACAATATGCAATGTGTAATTTATTAAATAATTATTATTTATTTGATATTAATTAACTATTTAATTATTATTTATTTAATATTGCAATGTGCAATGCATTGTTGCTTATGTGCGGAGACTTTTGCACATGTATATCCCTACCTATGGCTCTTATTATATAATTAATAATATTAAATAATTAATTATTTAATAAATTGCAACCATAACTATGTGGGGATATGGTTGTGCAAAAGTTTATGCACATAAGCAGCAAGACGTTGCACATTACTATATTAAATAATTAATAAGGCATATCCCCGCACAACTATGGTTTCATGCCCATATATTGTATGTGCGGAGACTTTTGCTTTGACTATTTGTCTGCGCCTCCGCATAGGTATATCCTAACTAATTAATAAATAATATTAAATAATTAAATATTTAATATATTGCAACGATAGTTGCGCGGGAATATACATGTTGTTTATGTGTTGAAACTTTTGTATAGGTATATCCCCACACAACTATGGTTCTTAATAAATAATTAATTATTTAATAAATTGCAACCATAGTTGTGCGAGAATATGGTTGTTTAAACATTTATGCACATAAGCAGCAATGCATTGCACATTACAATATTAAATATCTAATAAGGCTTATCCCTACCTAGCTATGGATCTATGCACGTACATCGTATGTGCAAAGACTTTTGTTTGACTATTTGTCTACACCTCCACAGAGGTATATCCCAACTAATTAATAAATAATATTAAATAATTAATTATTTAATAAATTGCAACGATAATTGTGCGGGGATATGACTGTGCAAAAGCATCTACACATAAGCAACAACACATTACACGTTGCAATATTAAATAATTATTTAATATTGGAATGTGTAATGTGTTGCTACATATGTGCGAATACTTTTGCATAGGCATATCCCCGCACAACCATGGTTCCATACCCATACACCATATGTGTGGATACTTTTACATAGGTATATCCCCACATAGATATGGTTCTTAATAAATAATTAATTAGCTCTTGGGGTGTAGAACAGTCGATGATGGAGTGTACTGTTAAGGCACTTCGTTATGTGAAGTCACCGGTTTGAAACCCTCGACTAGCCTGTGTGTTGTGTGAGGGGCACCGTTGGCATGCATGGGGTTATAGTGGTAGCAGTCGGATAACACGACCATGTGTCACACGAGTACATGCCCAACTAGTTGTTGATTTCCCTATTTATTTAATATTGCAATGTGAAATGTGTTGTTGCTTATGTGCGAAGACTTTTGCACAAGCATATCCTCGCATAACTATGGTTGCGAGTTTTTCCAAGTAAAGAAAATGATTAGAGGCATCAAGGGCGTAAAATCAAACCATCGATTAAATAATTTATCGGGTAAAGCAAATTGCCCCCAATGCTTCTAATCATTTGCTTTACCCAATAAATCATTTAATCAATGGTTCAATTTTACGTCCTCAATGCCTCTAATCATTTGTTTTACCCAATAAAACTTGCAACCATAGTTGTGCAAGGATATGCCTATGAAAAAGTCTCTGAACATAAGCAACAACGCATTGCACATAGCAATATTAAATAATTAATAAATATTGATTATTTAATATTGCAATATGCAATGTGTTTTTACTTAATAAATATTAATTATTTAATATTGGAATGTGCAATGTGTTGTTGCTTATGTGTAGATACTTTTGCACATGCATATCCCGACACAACCATGGTTCCATACCTGTACATCGTATGTGCGAAGACTTTTGATTTGACTATTTGTTCTTAATAAATAATATTAAATAATTAATTATTTAATGAATTGCAACCATTGTTGTGCAAGGATATGTATGTGCAAAAGTCTCCACACTTAAGCAACAACGCATTGCACAATACAATAATTAAATGATATTAAATAATTTATTAATTATTTAATATTGCAATGTGCAATGCGTCGTTTATTATGTGCAGAGACTTTTGCACAGGAATGTCCCTGCACAGTTATGGTTTCGTACCCAGACATCGTATGTGTGAAGACTTTTGCTTTGACTAACTGTTCTTAACAAATAATGAATAATCAATTAATAAATAATATTAAATAATTAATTATTTAATAAATTGCAACCATAACTGCATGGGGATATGCCTGTCGAAAAGCCTTAGCAGCGCATTGCACTCAGTTTTCCTAGTTTTATGTATATTGTTTTTGTAAAAATCGAAATATGCAATGGCCTATAAGGAAAAAAACCACCCTCATGCTCCAAGTAGATGTCAAATCATATCTTAAGCTTTGATGTGGTAGGCTTCACAAATAGTCGTGTGAGAAGAAGATTTTAAGATTTCAGTAAATGGAATGCAAATACTCAAACTTAGTAGTTTTATCAGTGGAAAAACTTCATAAACAGAGCCACATTTTGATGTACTTTGAACTTCAAAGCCTCCCGTGGGAAAGTTTTATATAAAATAAAATCATTTTTCTACGCAAAAACGCTCTTGAAAAAAAAAGTAAAAATAGTCAAAAGAACATGGACCAATTGGGATTTAGGACACTAAAATATAGTGGCAAATAGGAAGTTGAGGTTATATGGTTAATAGACATAGATATAAATATCCAATATATGTAGTTATCTTCGCAGAAAACTGTGAAACTTTTTAACTTTCAAGCCAAGTCATTATTACCCCCGTAAGATACTGACATGGAGAAAACATACTACTAATTAACTGTACACATTGGCTAAAGTTACAAAACCTCTTCTTGTGAGATTTATAGCAGGTCGCTTACGTGAAAATTTTTCATGTCTTTCAGCACATGGCTTCCATGAAGTGGTTGTAGAGTGTGGATTCTCACAAAGAGATGGTGTATCTTTTACTTGAATAGGCAAGAGTAATTGTTAACCACCACAAATAATTTGTTAGCCAAAATGGATGTAGGTAACATGTAAGCAAAGAAATCCCCTTTTCCAACAATGCAAAATCTTTAGTGCTTGGCAGACATGAATAACTTAAATAGAAATAATAAATCGTAAAGAGGTAATTGATACAATGGCTTACGATTCTATTTATACAATTTCAATGAAAATAGGATAATGAAGTGCTTCCCCAAGATTTATTTGTATTAAGGAAAAATGCATTACGGAATATAATCATTGAAAATTTCACTAAGGTCACTTTGTATATGAATTAAAGTGACATATCCTTGGACAGATAAGATTCTCGAAGTAGATCGTGAGTATCTTTGAGAATTGTACAATTCAATTAAAAAAATCAAAATCAAAATTTACATTGAATAGAAGCTTAGTAATGTGCAGTCCATAGACAAGTTATATGTTTAATTGAAGTATGGATTATTTTAATCAAGATTTAATTTAAGTTAAAGCTAAAGTAAAATTATTTTCACGCACAGACAATTCTCTACATTCTTCAATGAAATTTCAGTAGACGGTAAAGAATCTCTGAAACTATATTTTCAATTACACTAACTAGAATAAAATTATAATGTGATGATCTTAAAATCCAGTAAAGATTAAATTTGTTAATTTGATCAGAAATTTTTCATGAACTCTGTTTAACAGAAACCTAACAGCCTGTATACAAGAAACAATCTCGAAATTTACGCAATTAAAAAATGGATTATTCTAGATTTATTAAAAACTTCTATACAAAAGCTAAAAATTAGTTTCAATAAAAAATTGTTTCAGGCACATTAATTCTATAAATCTGCAAATGCAATCCTACACAGAAAATGTCTTGTCCTTATGCATAAATGCAAATTCACAAGATAATTGGTGAAACAATTACAGTCTGGAAAGAAAATGAACTTACATGCAGACAACAACGAACACTTCCTTCCTTCATGCACAAATAAGGAGGATTGACATAGATCGTGTGGATTGTTCTTCTATTAAACTCTGATCTAGATTTATCGAGCCATTGTCTCCATGTAAATATATTCCAATTTAACAAATAGTTAATTGTTGGCCTTGAAATGTCTAAACTCGATAACATAAGCGTGATTACAATGTTGAATACGGTGAAAATGCTTACCAAACGGTTCCAAACGGGCGACATCGAGATGAATCATGCTAACAAAATAGCGCAAAGTAGTGTAATGTGTAATGCACTGCTACTTAAGTGCAGAGACTTTTGCACATGCATATCCTCGTACAACTATGGTCTCGTACTCGTACATTGTAACTTTGAGAATATTAATTAATTAATTAATAATATAAAATAATTAACTATTTAATAAATTGCAACCATAGTTGTGTGGGGATATGCCTGTGCAAAAGCCTTTGCACTTAAGTAGTAGTGCATTGCAAATTGCAATTTTAATATTTTAATATTCCAATACTTTAATATTTTAATATTGCAATTTGCAATGCATTGCTACTTAAGTGCAGAGACTTTTGCACATGCATATCCCCGCACAACTATGGTTGCAAATTATTAAATAGTTAATTATTTTATATTATTAATTAATGAATTAATTATTTAATATTCCCAAAGTTACAATGTACGGGTACGGGACCATAGCATAGGCTTAAGTAGCAACGCATTTCACATTGCAATATTAGTTGTGCGAGGATATGCTTGTGCAAATGTCTCTACACATGTATATCCCCACACAACTATGGTCCCATACCCATACATCGTAACTTTGGGACACATACTTGCATCTGTTCCACACTCGTACATGCACCATCCGCTACAACTGCATAATTAACTTGCTTATTAAATTCTTGTACATGCACCCGTACATGCACTCGTTCCAACCATGCGCTACAACTGCATAATTAAATTTCTTATTAAATGTTTGTCGTCAACATGACAGTAAGATGTAGTTTTGAAGGACCAATCAGAAGCCAGGAAACAAAATTGAATTGCTTGCAACAAAATTAAACTATCGAAAAAAGCATGCATTTTTTGGTCAAAGCAAAAACTAATTAGCGGTCAACGCAAAATCAATTGTTATAGTCCCAAGTGTGGTCAAGACTGATAATAATTGTACTTCATGTTAACATTAAATGAATTTTTACTTTAAGCTATTATATATAGGTCTAAATGTGTGTTTGTATGTTCAATTTTCAAGGTAGATTCCAATATGATATAATATAATGTATTGATGTTAATTTATAATGTAATATAGTAATCAATAGTCAAATATTATAAATTTAAATAACACTTTCTTCTTAATTGACAGTACTAATATAGTTGAAGGGGTTAGCTCAAATGGTTGTTTCCAATGTTGTTGGGTATTTCACTAATTCCATACTTGCATTGTTTGGTTTAAATCCCTCTAGGTGTGACGCACTAGTCAATAGCAACAAGTTTAAGAGGGATAACATCCATGAATGTGAGGAAGCATCTATTAGGATTCCTTGTGAGGTTTTCCTTGGAAAGAAAGATGGTACCAACACATCCAATGATTAACATACTCTCCATGTCCTAGCTTACATTTTTGTGTTTTTTTTGTATGCGTTTTTGTTTCAAAATCATGTCATAGAGGTCAAGGCTAAGGCTGAGTCTAATCTATGCATTCTCCTCAAAAATCTAATTTAAAATATATTTATTTTTGTAATTGAAACCAAAGATTGTATTAATGTAAGAGGGTTGCTTCAGAGTGATGATACAAGTGGATATCGATGGCCACCCACCTAATCCACTGGCTCGAAACACATTTTTCCACCTTGGCGGTTTTTTTACAGTTTTTCGGGTCCTAAACCTCCAGGGTTGTTTTGAGGCCCCAAACAACATTTTTTTTACGTTTGGGGACTCCAGCAATAGTCGTAGGCTATTGTCTATGGGTATTTCTTGGGCCTAATCAAAATGTGTTCCTATCGACTAGACCTTTCCAATGAGCTATTGTAAGCCCCAAACATAGATCGTATGCAAAAGTTACACCCTCGCGAAGTTGACATATCAACTACCCCCATCAAGGCCCATAAACCTTTTTTAGCTTCATCTTCTAGGTTTAGGGACTTGTATGCTTAGGTTTTTCTCATTGGTGTTTTATGTTAAAAGGGCCTTTTGAGCCTCATTGTAAATACATCTACTTGCAAATGAGCGTAGCCATCACATCTCTTCTCAGAGATAAGCTGCCACCATTCTAGCGAGTTCATTCACTATGTATTTTTATAGTTTAAGTACATTTATTTCATTAATTGATATTGTGTATTATTGTATCTATGTGTTTGTTGCAATATCTCTATGTTTTTCCTTTTTATATCTCTACCTTCATTTTGTTCTCAAAATAATCTAGATCAAGTGAACACCAAAGTCAAAATTTAGTACAAAATACAGCTCAAGGCCAATAGATTCGCTTACTGCTAATAAAAAAAAAGACAACATACACCTTCCTATGATACTTCCATACATATTGATTATGGATTTATTTAACATATTTATCGAGCAAAGACATTATTTAAAAAAAAAAAATTAGTGTTGCACAGATTCAATATCTTGGACTTCATGTTCTCCACTGAGAGAAGAGTTTCCATCCACCTCCATTGGGATTTCAACACGACCCCCACTTCGTCATCGGAAATTGCTCCTTGGAGGGATACCATTGATCCTTGGTTGATAGAATATGAGATCGAGCATTGCAGATGTACCAAAGATCGAAGGTGTTCACATTCATTCTATTGACTGTCAATTCATTGGCCTTGAGTCCTAACCATGCTTGTTAAATTCACCATTGTCTGTTCAAATTCCTTCAAATTAGTTGAAACTTGTAGGAGTGCCTCTTTATTTTCTTATGTAATTTATTCATGCCTTCGGAGAATGTGCTTGATTTCACTCCAAGAGGGGTCCATCCTAACCGAACATAGATGACTAGATCTTTCAAACATCCAACAAACAACCCCAATTCTAGTTTTGGTAATGCTAGAGGCAAGAAAGTGGTCTTCATTTTTTAGAACCAGAATATCTGAAACATGAATTCTTATACTAATGAAAGAAAAGGGGTAAAACTTGGAGGCCAGGATGGTCCTGTCCAGAGACCGAAATGAATCCACCATCAAACACAATATTATGACAACAAACACCTCCCCCCAACAACAAACAATCGTTGGTATCCGAGAGCAAAAACACAGAACATAGGATTGTCAAACCAAACCTCCTGAGAGATGAATGAAAACCATATCTCAAATTGCTCTGTAGATTATATCCCTGTCACACAAGATGGAGTGAATTTCGCCATCAATTGTAGCCCTTTTTAAGTTTGCAAACCACCTGGGCACGCCGCCTCCCTCACCTTTCCAACGCCACATGTCCCAAGTCATTAAACTCAAGGCAATGAATTTATGATATGGGGAGCACCCCAAAAACCCCATTTAATATAAATTCTCCCTCATAAGCCTATATCCTACCTTATCCATTTGATCAACACAGTTGTTAAATTATCGCTTGATATTGTATCTGGAAACTTCTTTGAATTTAGCTAGATGAGTGATGGAGCGAGACAATATATTGTTGAATAGATTATTCTCGACCTCAGATCTTTTGATAATTTCCCTAGACACCATCATGGAATCATCGAGGATAATGATCTTATTAATTTTCATTTCTCCCACAATTTTGATTCCTTCCCAAAGTGCATAAGCCTCAACGATGTTATTTGAAATGGTACCCAATCCCCAAGTATAGGTAGCAACTGGATTTCCTTCGGGATCACAAAGACTCCCACTCGCACTTGCCACCCCTGATTTTAAATTATGTTAATGTTGCATCGAGGATTTAATTTCAAGGGAAGGAGTTGCAAGCTTTCCTCAACTATAATACATCGTTGCAAGTTCATCAAATCATGTATGGTGACATTTTCTGTATGTATTAGCAATTCTAAATGGACATAGTGAGTATATTTTTGTACTTGTTTGCTCAATGCACAACTTTGATTAATCATTAGGAAGCATTGTGATTAGAATGGAGCTGAATTTAATTATTTTTTATCTTTATTATTGTGTTATTTTATATCAATAAAATTTTGTGTTAGTGAGAAAATCCACAATATTGTAAATTAAACCGAAATAATGGTAAAATTGGTAAATCCATAACAAAACGTTTTGTTATGGATTTCAATGTACTAAGAGGTGGTAGGTGTGGGAAGGGGGGGGGGTAATATATGGTCTTAATTGAAATCAACAAATAGACTATGCATGGGGATTGGGCATTGGTGCCAACAATCAGATAGAAGCAATGACAACCTATCAAGATTTACTCTTGCTCAAGGAACAAGGGGTGCACTATATAACGGTGATTGGCAACTCTTCCACAATAATAAGATTTATCCTACATCAAACAATTTCTCAAGACCCGCACCTCTCATTTTGTATCAAAATAATTATTGCAATGATTGAATATTTTGAAACAATAGCCTTTTTCCAAGTGCCATGGGCACACAACACTAAAGTAGATTGAGAAGCCAACGTCAAGGTGGGCTTGGGAGAAAGAGTTATCAAGGTAAAGTTGGAGAGGGATGCTCATGTTTTGTGCTCCTCCCATGACATTGTTGTGCATTTAGCATTGCATGGCAATTTAATATAGGTGTCTCATCATGCGAGAGAGATAAGATGGAGATTTATGGATTTAACTCTAATCTATACGATAATAGCACCCTTCATCAATGTTCATTATAATGAGCAGTACAATGGGGAAGCTACACTCTACATGTGGTTTTATTGTTTTATATTTTTTAGATGGGCTCACAACCACAACCCATATTCATGTTCCTAAAAATTATGATGTTGAAGAAGCAATTATGGGATCCATAACCGATGGTGAATTGAGCAAGGCAGCATTCAAATTCCTCTTGGCATTCTGCAATTATAAGGGTGAATTGGTGTAGGCGTTGTCTAGGGGTCGGTCAGAAGGTTGTAGCACCTTGTTTTAGGAAAGTTTGTTCATGAACCCCTCTTTAATGGTAGCAATAGCTCACTATCATTGTAGGAGCAATTGTTGTGTTTTGTGTGATTTGGTAGAGGTCAAAATAGATATTAAGTGTTGTGACCATGAGGTAACAAAGGCTTAGAATTCAGTAATGAACTTAACCCTCGAATGGATTCATTGGAAAGACAAGTGGTAAGAAAAAATTATAGTGGAGAATGGATAACATAAGTGGTGCATGATGGAGACGACCACCCAGTTGGTAGTGCTTAGAGAAGTGGAGCAGGGATTCACAACCTTCATACAGATTTAGAAGAGGAAATATTTGGAGCTCAAGTTAAAGTTAGATTTTTTATTTCTTTGGTGTGTCACATTGCTTCCCACCTACACCTCCCCCAAGAGGTGATTCATTCTCCCTTCCTTTGTATCTTTTGGGGATTCCTCTAGTCATGGCTCTTCATGGACCAAGGATGAGAACATGGACACTCAGTGCTCTCCTTGAATCATAATTGATTGATTGTTTAGGTGAAGCTTTCCTTACAGACCAATCAAACATGGATATGTGGTCTAAGGAGAACACTTGGTAGACTTACATAGGCTTGAAAGTATAATCCCTTCATGGACAAGTTTTCTAAGTTATTTAATCTTTGTAATGTTTTGTCATGTTGAGTTTCGATTGTGTCAATTTGTATGACAATATACTTGCCATGTTTATCAATTTAGAATATGGATAGGAAATCTTGGGATTTTCTAGTGCAAAGACAATGATATTTTGCTAATATATTGCAACCACTTCCTTCTCTATTTGTGTTACAATATTATTTTTGATGTTTAGATTGTTCAATATCTCAACAACAACATCATGAAGATAAACCCCCTGCATTTTTAAAGAGGTGGTGCTCCTCTTTTATTGCTCAAAATGAATTATGAAAATACATTTTATATATATAATGACAAAGGAAAAGTTCCTAAGAAAAGGACCAAGGACTTACTCAAAACATAAACATGGTTTCTTTATAGTATTATAAAGAAATAAAGAAAACATTATATAAGATTAACACATTCCTCACATCCATCACAATATAAGCAAGAGTTGGTCATATCATAAGACAAAAAATATATAAGGCCACAATGCAGAGAAATTTCAATGAGTATTCCATTCAAAACTTAACAAGAATTTGATGAGCATACTCCAACAATCTCATACTCAAAGATCTCAAAGTCTGAGAAATCGTTAAAGTTATGCCCTGAAATAGTTCTTTGGGGAATTTCAAAAAACATTATTGTCTCCTTTTACAATGAAGTGTAAAATAAAAATAAAAGAGTTCATCCAAATGGATTGGGATGTGGCTCCCGTGGACCTTTAAAAGATAGACCTGGACGTGGAAGAAAAAGAGGAAAACAATTAGAAATTGATTGTGAGTTTTTCAGTGAATAAAAAGACACAAGTTGGATGATTTCTAAATGAGAAGTGTAGAAGATGAGAAATTATGAAAAATGATCGCTTGACTTACTGTGATCGATTCTCTATTTTTCATTTGTTGGCTAAGATGTATTTTATACTTTCTTTTGTTGGAACTGCCTAACAGGTTGCAATTTATTTCTCCTAATCTGATTAAATTATTTTGATTAAAGAATTATTTAACCAATTTTCAATATATTCTCTCATAGGTGTAGTTGTTATCTCTTGTCTCACTTTGATATCAAATAATGAATTGTCAAGATCTTTAAAATCAATCGAGAGTTGATGGATGGTATATTAAATCTCATCATTTTTGTTTACATAATGAACCAACCAACTCTCTACCTCTGTTTTTGAATATTTAATCAAGTTGTTGAAATTTTCTGTTGATGCAATCTTTAATGAGTCCAACTTTTCTTACATGTGTTCCTTTCATAGGAGTATTGAATTCATAATTAAATGTGGGTCCTACACATCTTCAGTCAACCCGGCTAGTTCTAACTCAATCAACTTTAAATATAATTCACCCCTTTTTACACTTATCACATCACACTCAATTAACATTTCTTTTAAACTTTTGATTCTTTTGAGTCAACATGCCTTTAATTGTTTTAAATGGATTGTTGAAGGAAAATCCTCTTCTTTTCTCTGAAATCCACTAAGACTTGAAACCTTTTCACTAAAGGAAGAAATAAATCCTTTGTAAAAGTATTCATCGTTATCAAGGTATACTTGAGGATATTGCCTGAAATGTGTCATTCTCGAGCCTAAAAAGACAAAATTGGTTGTCAACTCCTAGGTTTCAAGAATCAAGGACAATCTCTTTTGGATATTGTCGCTGACATATCCCCTGACAACATCTAGAAAACTTGATTTTCCTTTTAATCTTGAGCTTGATTCTCGTATTCCTTCAAGAGTTCTCAATGGTTGTATGGTGGTGATAGGACTAGCAAACAATGGTGGGGGCATCATAGCACTTTCCAATTCTCTTACTCTATCTTTTAAAGCTGCATTTTCATTTTCTATATCTATGATTGAAAACTTTAAAACTTCTCTTGTGGCCTCATGGAATTCCATGAATTTGGAGGGTGGAACCCCTTGAAAGTCAAATTATGAATTCCATTTTTCTTAAATTTTCTTATTTTTTGAATTGACATTTTCATTGACTAACTTTCTTGAATTTTTATTAAATGTGGCAAGATGCAGGGTAAGGGACTCTTCTTCAAATATAATTGGCTCTTTCGTGTCCATTTCTCTTGCAATTGTTGAGCTTTCATGTAGTCTATGTTCTTCGTCTGCAATTTTTATTTCTTCAACATTAATGTTGAGTTCCATGTCTTCCAGGTCAATTTATTTTGAAGGTGTGTCTTTATTTTCTCCCTCTTTATTGGTAAATCTCTTCTTGTTACTAGAAATTGGGAGTTTGTGTGGATTCTCAAGGTTTCCCTTACGAAGGTTTTGTTCTCCTCCGTCATTAGAGTTATCAATTGAAGACTTTCTTTGTTCTTGAATTAAACTTTGGGGTTTTCCTTTAGATGGGACACTTTTTTTAGAAACATTTGGGGACCGTTAACTTCTCTCATTTATACCTCTTCCTCGCTATCTATGTTGATCATTAGTATTGATTACTATCTCAATATCTTCTTGCAATTTTTCCACAGTTAACCCTTGAGGATTTTGATTGTCACCTTCTTCTTCTCCAAATAAGAATGTTTTGGAAAATGACACATTATATCTTACTAATGTCATGTGTGTCGTGAATAAATTATTAGGGTTGAAACCATTGATTTCATTCACTTTCTTGAGATTAAATAAACAAATTGATTTGAGATTTCATCAAGATGGGAAATGCTTTTTACAATTATCTCCCCAATTTTCCATGGTAATGGGATGAACTATTTTTTCCTTTTATCGTTAAAAAAGTGAGCCCAAGATTTATACTATTTACATATTTCAACTTAAATATTTTATCAGAAACATAATATGGTAGGTATGAAGGTTTCTCTTCTGAACAATAGAGTCTGATAACACTAAAATTTTCCATGGTTCAAAACTTCCTTTCCCAGCTAAGAAAGATACAACCTCCAGTGATAATCTTAACATATTGGGTCCATAAATCAACCATTTGAAAGTAGAGATAAAAGCATTGTTCACTTCATAAAAGTTACACGTTGCATGTTGCTTCTAGAGTGCAGGGTACCACATTTAAACTTATGGAACACAACCTGTCGATGCAATTCATGATGTCCAAATTATATTTGAATTCTTTTATAGGGGTGGTAATGTAGAATAATACCTATAATCCTATGACCACTGAAATCTCTGGTCTTCCTTTCCCAAAATATTGACAGTATCTCCACAAAAATATTATTTTCTTCGAGTTTTCATACTTAACCAAGGTGACGGACTTAATGCACAAGTTTTTCAAATTGGTATTATAAAAATAAACTTGTTTATTTTAACACATTATGGGGATCTTAATTCAAAGATTTTAAATGATAATGGGAAGTTGTATCGAGAAACTTATCATTAATAATAGTATTAACACTTATACGAGTGGTGGTCATTTCTGGAAAGAATTATTTAATGCATGTTTGGAAACGTGATAGGACAAGATGTAAAGCATCGTGGGGTGACGAAAAATCGAGAGAGTAGACGTGAGGCGGAAAGCAGATGAGAAAGACAATAGACAAGCGAGATAGTGGACAAGCGAGACAACGAGAGAAATCGGATAATTCTCTACACCCGTGAATCAGTGTCTACTTCCAAAAAAATCCTAAGTATAGGTACATAATGAAGGTCGTGGAAATCAAGTGAATGTTATGTGGGTCATGGAAGTTGGGAATAGAAAGGTAATATGTTAGGGACCCACGATGATCTCAAAATTTTCTAAGTGTGGAGGAAAAAATGGAATGGAATATACAAGAAGAATTACACAAGATTTATCACACTTATGGGTCAACAACTATCTGGTATGGGGATAGCCCTTTCTATTACAAAGTTACCCATTATTTATAAATAAATAAAAACAATCTCAATGCAGTAAAAAAAATCATGATCTATTTAATATTCATAACTGATATTAATATATGTATGTCATAAATGAAAACTTGTATGGAACATTTTAACGTTAATCGTGATTGCTTTGACATCCATAATTTATCAATTTATTCTTTTCTTTTCCTTGGAATTTTTTTTGTATGTTCTATTCTATAAAATAAAAATATAACCATTCAGTGGATGCAATTGGCATTGCATAGATCAGTGGCATGATCCTTAACAAAATATGTAGAACACTACTATATCTTTCACATAATGGTTCTCGTTCCCTTGAGTCATGATCCAATATGGGCATAGTTGATTGAGTTATTAGACATCCTTCCCCTTTTCTGGGAGATAGATCATATTCATCCACCCTAGATAATGATCCCTCGAGAGGAGATGACTTTTTTTATGTCATAACTACCTCTTCTTTCTCAAGGGATATTTCACTCGAATTGTGTCTAATTTACACTCTAACTTACCTTTCTAGGGTTTTCAAATAAGGAGGATCCTCCTCCTATTTGGAGATAGGGAATATTAGTTGGTGCTCCTCATTAGCTCCTTATCACCAGGTAGGCTTATGGGAAGATTTTTTTTTGTTTTTATTTATTAAGCATGAAGAATCTAGATAACCATAAGTAAAGAAAAGTCCACACCTGAATGCAAAATATTCATAATCAAGTTTCTAACTCCAAGACATACCTATAACCTTTCAACAAATTTCCTTAAGAAGACCTTTTCAAGGTCCATTTCATTGCAAAATCTTACATAAGTTGTTAAAAGTATTCTTCATGTTTCAGTTGAACAATAATGGAATTTTCCAATAGAATTGCCTATAACTTCTACGAGAACTGGACCTAAAAAGTGTAGGGGCAAATTTGGGAGCCTGACCCAAATTGGAGTCAAGGAAAGACAATCTAACGAGGCATAAAAAGAAGGATACCATTGTTTCGTACAAAACCCAACTTTATCCATAAACCAATGTCCAAACCAAAGAATGTGATCTTTGTCATCCATTGAATCAAGTTCTAAGACAAAGAATCCTTGGAACATGAATGAATATGTGCCTCTTCTTGCAAGTGGGGCTTCCAACAATGGAAGTTTGGAAGATTTGGCCATAATCTATTAAACCTGCAAATAAGTCCATGCTCTTTGTAGAAATTGATATTCAAACTAGCTTCGATATCATCATCAAATCAGATATTCATAATTTCCACAACTTTCTTCGTGCTAAAATGCCGAGGTTGGTAGGCTAATTCCCCATAATTATTTTAAGGCATCGTGGAGACCCTATGAGGATAGAAACAAACCCAACCCTATATATGCTCTAGAGATATGGGTAGAGCCATGGATAGACTCTTTCTCAACTTCGTTTCCTAAGTATGGAAAATACCTAAGTGAGGTAACTCTGATCGAGGAGAAGACTGACATGGAATCCCTAAACTAGAGAAAATAAGTTGTTGACTCGAAAATTTGTCACCTATTATAAATGCTCGCAAAGAGTTGTGAAGCCTTATACTATTACTACTATATAGCTAATAGGTGGGGTCCCCAAGGATTGAATGCAAAATATTTGTATCCTAAGTTTTTCCTCAACATGATATACTACAGTTTTAACATCTTGAAGAAATGGTTTAATTTTATCTCCTATGCAAACGATTGAAGTTGAAAAGATTGATTTGCAAGAATGATAAAGATTTATGTTAATTAGCACCATAGACATGTTCATAATATGGTCTTTGGAAAAAAGTTTGATACCTGCTCGAAACATATGTCAATATCATATTACAATTTTAAAGTATGTGCAATTGGCCACCACATGCAAACATTGGTTATTAAAATTCATGACATTTGGATAATGCAAAACCATGATTATTTAATATATCATAACATGCAAACAAGTCAAAAGCAAGTTATATAGTTTGCAAATTGGAAAGAGGTTTTGGTTTTATAATCTATGAGCTCTACATGGTTTAAATACTCACATGTGTCTATATATAAGCATTGCACATACCATAAAAGGAGGCATATATGTTTGGCATCATGGTTAAGTGTTTTAAATTTAAGTTTTATGATTAAAGCATCGTATTGGAAATGACATCGTGCATAGAATGCACTCAACACACAACTTATGCATGGGTTGTAGTTGGTATACGATAACTATTTTACTTATGATATGGTGTCATTTGCAATGATACAATTTGCATATGGTATACAAATGTGTCGATTTCAAGGTTAGGAGTTATGTGGCAGCAATTTTAATATCTATTTGATTTGACATGGTATGAGGCTCACGTGTTGTGAAGGTTTTTCATAGTGAATGGATTGATGAGTTGGCATGAAATTCGATGGTTTGCTTGAATGGGAAACATGATTGTTTTCCCATGCAATAAAGTTGCAAGGACATGGGAATTTACTCCCACAGTCTCACATGCTATTAATTAGTTTTGACTTGGTTTATGCTCATTTTTCTCTGTTGAGATTGAGGAAGAAGGAAGCTCGAGCTCAGCTTGTCAAAACTATCGGGTTTGGTAGTTTTGATAACGATTTCAACCTTCATAATTGGTATAAAGAATCATTTGACAAGGTATGAGTTCATATTCTATTACACCTCTTTTACAACATATTTGTCTTAAGATTGAATAAATTTGGCTCTAGTTAGCATTGTTGTGTGCATAAAAAAATTTCACTCCCTACTTTGTCATTGCTTGAAGAAAAAAGAAAGAAAATATGGTTGTTTGTCAACGAATTAGTTGGGTTTGTCATGCATATTTCATTCTCTCACTTTCCATATTAGTTTTGAAAGAAGAAAGTTTAAGCAACTCTTGGTTTGCATGCATTGAAGAAAGATACGAACTCAGTTTCTTTATCACATTTTGTGGCTTCTCTGGTCATTTTGGGAATAACCCAGTTCAGTTTCGTGGATTGATTTTATGGGTTTTTCTTTATGTAAATATTTAACCCATCGTTGAGTTTTTCTACGATTTATATTGGTTTCCTCTGCAAAATAAGAAGTGAGTCTGAGTTATGGTTTTAATTGGTGAACCCACGGTTCACAATCCATGGTCAAACCTGCATTAGACATGCAATATTAGAAGGAGAAAATGGGTTTCGAACTCATCCTTGGGTTGAACTTTGATAGACTCAAACTTTTAAATACTTGTATGCACCTTGTTAGCTACATATTCCTTATGATTTTGGAGTCAAAACTCATGAATTTATGATATGGGAATTTGGTTTTCAGTAGATATGAGTATTGTTCCTCATGATTAGTAAATTTTCTTGAACCTGGGCCAAGCCCGAGCTTAAATGGAAATTTCCAATTTTCACATGCAACTCTATGTGACTAATTTCAGATCTGAAAACTGCTTCCTAGTGATCCAACAATAAACCCTAGTTGTTATCACTGAACAACTTTACACTAAAATTATGACATAAATTTTACAACACCGAAGACATCAAGATATGAGATAAATCATTTACACATTTATGACACAAATTTTGTGTTCTGTAAATGTCAATTTCAGAAATTTTCTGAAGGAAAAACCAACCTTCTTTACAACCAGAAAATCACCAAAACATAGGACAAAATTTTTCCTCACATGTTCAGAAAAATCAACAACTAAACTCAAGAAATTTCTCGGAAAAAATTCCAATTAGCAACCTGCTACATGTCACATGTATGACTTGTTGATGTCAGTCTTACAACTATTGATGTCAACCTGTGCAAACCTATTTTCTTGCTAAAAAATTCACAGGTGCAGTTGCTCTGCTACCCTCACACGTGTGACACGTTGTATCGATATGTACAACCTATTGTATGGACCTGTACGGTCTGCATGTGTGGTTCCTACCACATGTGCGGCTTATTTTCCTCAACTGTAGCCACTCCTCCACATGCGTGGCTTCTCTCCTTGCCAAGAAAAAAGATAGAAATACCATAAAACCCTAGACCAGATTGCCTAGGTGCAGAAATTGCCTTGCTCAAAATTCCATCCTCCTAGCACAAGTGCTCACTCACTTATGCTAACTACATAATTGCACAATGGAATGTTGCAATATCCTCCTCTCCTTTTATAGGAGTCCAATGAGTGTGTTTAGGAGACCTTCCTAAACTCAACAATTAATTAGAATATTTTATTCTTCTTTGTGGGTGTGAAACTCCAACACAAGCCCACAAAGCCCACCAACTTGCCCATGAGACCCTAGCATCATCCCAAGGCCTTTTCATTGAAACGAAAGGCTAATCCGGTGCCAATGAATATTCCCATATGTCTGACACCTTGGCCTCTTGTGGGAATGTGTCTCAAAGCTGCAAAATCATCAACACTCCCTCTTAGCGAGAGATGTATTCTCCACCACTCCTAGTTTGTCTCTAAAGTAAACAAACTTTCCCTTCACTAGGGGTTTAGTGAGAATATTTACAATCTGCTCTTCTATGGAAATGTGTTAGAGCTTCATTGTTCCCTTCTAGACTCTGTCTCTGATGAAGTCGTATATGATCTCAATGTGTTTTGACCTATCTTGAAACACTAGATTCTATAAGATCTTGATACAACTATAATTGTCACGGTGAATCACGGTGGGCTCCAACTCCCGACCAAATAATCCTACAAGAATCTTGTGAAGCGAGATAGCCTCACAACTCACCAAATTGGCTACCATGTACTCTACCTATGTTGAGTTGAGTACCACTAAAGTTTGTTTCCTATTGTACCAAAAAACCACTGCTAGTATCACGCTGAAACAACCACCAAAAGTGTTCTTCATGTCTATTGGACTACCTGCCCAATCTGTGTAACATCCCCGCTATAATCCCTAATTTAATTAATGTTGATGTAGATATAATGTGTGACTATGGACAAACCAATGTAATACGAAAATTGTGTTTCTATGTTTTAATAATAAAATGTGATGCCAACTGCTAAGGGGACATGGACAAGAGATGGGGGATGAATTAATCCACAAGAGAGGGGAGGGTCTAGGATAATGGCAAAGAGGGGGAATTACCCGTGAATATTAATTCAACCCATTTTTCCTAAATTTTATATTTTTATATGAACCTTCCAATTTTTTATTGAGTGTTCCCAAAGCTAATCATTTAATACATGTAAGAGGGTGGGTGTGAGTAGTCCCATCCCATAGTTATTGGGCACATGGGGTTGAGTACAATTAGCTTGGAGAAGAGTGTGATTCAAGAAAGCAAAAAGAGAGGAAATTTGTATGGGTTGGGACAACAGTTTTAGACATTGAGTTTTTTTGCATGAGGAGCAAGGAGAGAGCAAGAAAGAGAGCTTGGAGTTGGTGCAACCATGGAGGGTGAATTTTAGAGCAAGATGGAGCGTATTTGGAGCTGAAAACTGAAGATCCAGGTTGCCAGGCATGAAGAGTGAACTTATGTGTGAGTTGCACTAAAACAACAAGTGTCTGTTGTTGGTTTGTTGGTAGTTTTCCTAGCAGGAAGTTCCCTTGAGTTCCTAGCTAAGAGATTCCTAGATACTTGTGCCAAAGAGACCCTAATAAATGAATGGGATGCCCGAGGGACTGAGATCAATGAAGGGGTACATTCCTTGGGTTGGGTAGGTCAATAGGAACAGAACTGATGGAAAATTGGGATAGTTGTAGGAAGATATCAGTGGGTTGTGAGTTTATGAGATGTGAGTGGACTATGAGAGACCACCCTCTTTTGTGTATTACTATCCTCAACTCGGGGGTGACTGGTTGTTCAAATTTGGAACAATAAGTCTATGGTTGGGGGAACGTCCATCCCAAGCAGTTGGTTGCACAACTATTGTTTAAAGATAATTGTTTTATCTTGTTGTTGTGTCATTTACATGTGTTATTGTTTTGCATGAACTCTATGTATTTGAGAATGATTTATATGTTATTGTGTTGAGTTATTAAACCATATTTCATGAACTATTTACTACATTCACATGTGTTGATTTAGCATGTTGTATATGCATCAAGTGAATGGTTTTTTACAGTAGTTAAATCTAGTTTAAATTCATAGTTGTAAGCTATAGTAAATCGGTTAACAGTAAATGAATTAATTTAGTTAGCAGAAATTTCTTTTTTATGAGTTTTTTTCACTTTAATGTCCCTCGGTTGGGTTGGGGAACGTTACAATCTGAGTCTGAATAACCATGCAACCTCGCTCCATCACCTCCGACATATCTCAGACCAAATCCAATTGTACCCTGAAAGTACATGAGCACATGTTTTGTTGCTACTCAATGCACCTTCCTCGGCTCAACCATGAACTGAATCAAGGTGTTGAAAACAAAACAAATATATATCCTAGTATTAACCAAGTACATTAACAACCCAATCAACTTATTGTACATCGTGGGATCCACCAAATCTGAATCTAAAGCCCCCATCATATTCAGATTGGCAGTCATAGGTGTGGTCATGGACTTCTAGTCCATCATCCTGAATCTCCTCAGTATCTCAACTACATACTTCCCCTTATCCAAGGAAGATCTAACCTATCTGTCATCACACCTCTAATCCCAATAAGTAATGCATCAATCCAATATCCTTCATATCAAAATTTGAGGCCAATTCCTTTTTACACTTGGTAATGAGCCTCTCAGCTCCTGTGAGAAACAAATCATCAACATATAACACAAATATGAGAGGATCCTTACCAACCTATAGAATATATAGATTGGGGTTTTCATCACTCTTCATGAATCCCAAGCTCTACAAATACCCATCAATCCTCGAGTACCATGCCCTAGGTGCCTACTTGAGTCCATACAAAGCCTTCTTCAACCTCTATACATGGGATTTCCTCCCATGTACCTCAAATCCATGAGGTTTCACTATGAATACTTCTTCCTCAATTACACCATTGAGAAATGATGTCTTCACATCCATCTAATGGATCTTCCACTTCTTAACCGAAGTGAGAGAAATAACCATCCTGATAGAAGTATACTTGGCCACTAGAGCAAAGGTCTCCTCGTAATCCACTCCCTCTTTCTGGGAGAATCCTCTTGCCATGAACCTTGCCTTATACTTCTCGATATGGCCATCTATAGTATGTTTGATCTTGTATATCCACTTGGAAGTCACTACATATCTCCCTTGCGGTCTCAAAATTATATCCCACATGTCATTATTCATGATATATCGGTACTCCTCCATCGCGGCATCCTTCCAAACATGTTATCTTGTTGCTTCCTCAAAACTAGAAGGCTCAAAATAAATGATGTTGCTCATAAGATCCATATAGCTGGAGAATATCTCTGGATGCATACTTTCCCTGAAGGTTCCTCTAGGAGTTGTGTGTCCCTATGCATCCTTCAAAGTATATTGAAGCCATCTAGGCCTCGTGTCCTTGTCACTAGGAGGATCCCCTCAGTCTAAAAACTCCTTTGATTCCTCCTCATGGTCTAAGGGTTTCTCCTCAGTATTGGATGGTCCTATACTCATCTCAATATTTGGAACCTCCTACTCCTCACCACCTACTGTGGTCTCATAGGACCTCCTGAAGTCTAAGTCCTCCTCAAACCTAACATCCTAGATAACCTCAACACATCATTGTCCTGGAATGTAGATGTGGTAGGACTTTGACGTCTCTTTGTATCCCATAATCACACCCTTATTCCCAGAAGGCTCTAACTTCGTCCTCTTCTCCTTAGGAACATGGATGTATATTGGACAACCAAAGATCCTCAAATGGCCTATCTTTGATCTCACTCATGTGAATGCCTCCGCAGGAGTCTTGTCCTCCAATATCCTATGAGGACTCTTATTCTAAGCATAAACTATAATGTTGCATGCTTCCACCCAGAGCATCACTGGTAGGTCCTGGTCATGTAACATTTCCCTGACCACCTCAATTATCGTTCGGTTCTTCCTCTTTGCAACCCAGTTTTGTTGTGGGTTTAAAGGCACCGTCAACTCCCTCTTAATCCATGCTTCCTTACAAAATTTCTTGAACTCATTGGAGGTGTACTCACCTCCATTATTTGACCTCAAAACCTTGATCTTCTTCCCTATCTAATTCTCCACTAGAGCTCTGAACTCCCTGAATTGACTGAAGACTTCATCCTTTGTCTTCGTGAAGAATATCCATGTCCTCTTGGAATAATAATCAATAAAGGTCACATAATACCGACAACCACTCACAGATGGAACTAACATTGGTCCACACACATCTGAATGTACCAGGTCCAGGATCTCCTTGGACCTACTTTCACTGCTCAAAAAATCCACCTTGGAATTTTTCAAGTGCACAACCTCTTCATACTCCCTAGTGTTCAGTTCCAAACTCTAGAAGACCTGTAACCATATTCCTTGATACTGGTAGTGCTTGGTGATGTAAGTGTCCCAATCTCCTATGCCAAAGCTCACATAGATTATCATTGTCATGTACCAGGGCATGAGTTGGCTAACCAGTCAACTTGTGGAGACTTCCATCACGAGTACCAGTGACTTTTGTGAATTCAAGACTCAATCCCTTTGGCCAAGCAAGAACCTTCCCATCTATGAAATATGCCACTGCATACCCTCTGTGCTCCATGGCAGAGATAGAAAGTAGGTTCTTTTTTCAATCAAGGTACATACAACACTTCACTCATATTTAGGAGATTTCCATACTTGAAATGAAATGAGGTTGTGTCAATTCCCTTGAATGCATACTTGGAATTATGACCAAGTTCCACTTGCAATCGAGAGTTCTCCTCTGTCAAGCTGGTGAGTGATTTATGTGATCATGTCATATGACGAGAAGCTCCATTGTCTACTAACCAAGTCTCCATGGTGACATGCCTAGAACAAAAAAATTGCTCAACTGTGTCTCAAGGATGACTCCCTCTCTTCCTTCAAACCTCCATCTCTAATACCATGTCAATGTTCACATGCAACTCTATGCAACTAATTTCATATCTGAAAATTGCCTCCTAGTGATCCAACAATAAGCCCTAGTTGTTATCACTAAACAAATTTACACTAAAATCATGACAAAAATTTTACAACAGTGGAAACATTGAGATATGAGATAAATCATTTACACATTTGAGACACAAATTTTCTATTATGTAAATGTCAATTTCAGAAAATTTTTGAAGGGAAAACCAACATTCTTTACAACCAAAAAAATCAACAAAACAGAGGACAAAATTGTCCTCACAGGTTTAGAAAAATTGTCATCACTTGTTCATATGTTGGGGAAAAATGTGGTCAGTGTATATGAACATTTTCATTTTAAGATGATAAGTTAGATGTTGGTAAAGTTTGTATTGTTGTCCCTATTTTCACTTTTCCCCTTCATTTCCTTTTTTGTGTCGCATGGTTTTGTTAGTCTCAAAGCCAATTTAATCATGATGACAAATTGTTTTAGATGTTTAATTTAGTGTGTCTTATATATGCACTAACTTGAGTATGATCATATATAGATGAGATTTATTAGTCATGGTAGTAGTAGAGGGGGAACCGAGGAAGAAGAGGGAGATTATCCAACACATTTTGGCAACCTGGGGGGCATAAAAAATTAAGGTTCTCCATACACTTTGATGTTAATTCTAATGAATTTCAGCAGTTGATTCAAACATGACATTTGAATCTTGGTGGACAACATGCTTTACCTCAGCCCCAAGTTCCTCCAAATGTTATCTTGCAGCCTCACCCTGACATTGTTAATGTCTCCGAGTCTCATGTTCAACCACCTAATGATGGATGAGGTGGTATTCCTGCCAATCCCTCCTCTGGTATCAATCAATGGCCTATTGATCCTCCCCCACCTCCACTTGTTCACACACAATTACCTGTCACTACAAATGAATCTATGCCTCCCCCTCCTCCACCACCTAAAGAACAAAAAAATCCCCTCCACAACTCTAAGATAGACAAAGGTAAGCATCCAATCACCTCTCCCAACATAGCTAACTCTTCTTCCTCTGCTCACTCCAAGAAGAAATCAACGAGCAATGGTAAGAGAAATATAAGTGAGTTGCATCCAGAATTAGCACAACTTGAAGAGAAGAAGTCTCAGTATGAAGACTTCATTAGAGAAAGAGAAGAATTCTTTAAAAGGAAATTCCCTAAGTTATTTTAATTTTGTCTTAATGGATACTTGACAGTGGCACTTTTTCTTTTGGACAGATAACATAATTATGATATTTAATTTTGAAACTTTAAATATCATATTATATTTTGGAAGTTACAAGTGGCATATGTCATGATGTTTTGAGGCATGTTTATGGTATAATTTATGATGTTGATTTGTTATATTTGATTATATTATGCAATGACAAGGAAAATATAGAAACGAGTATTGAAAATAATGAATGTATAATAGAGGGGGACATGTTGGCTCCCCAATAGTCCCCCTTAAATTTTTGCAAAAATTTCAAGGAGACCCCCCTTCATTTTTAAAAAATATTATTTTCATGACTCATGACTCTATCTTGCTTGATTCGAGAAGATGATTTCATGGCTTATTTTTGGCATGATGGTTGGTTTGTAACATGATTGTTTCAACTAGATCTTTTGGCCTTCTAAATAGTACCACAATTGTTATAACAAGCAGTATCGTCCTTATTTTTTTGAATTGATTAAAATACGGGTCCTTTTGGTTTTTAATGTAAAATTTTTCTTTGTTTGAGTTTCTCTTATTTGAGTGTTGTTGACCAAAATTTGGTCATCTATATTTTCCTACTCTTGGATTCATAAAATCCTTGATATCAAAAGAATACATTTTTGAACTTTTATAAGTTCATTCTGCAGCGTTCGGTCTTAGCTTCGCCACACATTTTTCAAATCAAAAATTTGTTTCCTTATGCCTAAGTTATTCAAAATCTCATCGAGAGATCCAATTTTGAAGAATCTTTCTAAGTATCATGTTCTTCTGTCATTTTTCAAATTTTGGCTAAGTATTCTCATCACTTGTTTCTCTCACCTTTCACCTCTATCCATCTCAACACTTAACCATTTTTCTCCTTATCTCTCCGCCCTCTCCACTCCCTTATCCATTATCTTCCCATACTTAGCCATATTTCAAGTCATATTTCAATCTATGGCAGGGGGTGGACACCCACCACACTCCTTCACCATTCCCTCTCACCTTCCTCACCCCCACTCTCCCTATATACATTTCTCCTCCCTCACTTCTTTCGTCTGCATTTATCCCCTTTCCCCCTAACTACTCATCTCCTCATCGGGTTCGCAGGTTGTCAGACTCATCTCCTCACTTCCCTCACCTTCCCATCCCTGTAAACCTGACATCCTCCTAAATTCGCTGCCTACACTTTACCTTCCCCCTTACATCACCCCACATCACCCTTATCCCTCCACCACCTACAAATTACCTTCGCCCCCTCTCATCTCCTTACCCTCTCCCTACTTAATTTTTTTTAAAAGTAATATAGCTCGCGGGCGGGCGAACACCAGTCATCCCTCACTTCCTTACTCACCTCACTCCCCAACCGCTAACCCATCCCCGCAGCCTACAAACTACCCTCTCGACTTCCGCTACCCACAATTTTCCCTCCTCCCCTCTTGTCCCACCTCCCATACTTAGAAAAATTTTCAAAGCTATTACAAGGCATGAAAACCAACAAATGAGAATATGACACATGGAAATGAATGAGGTCATGAGACATGGAAACATACAATTTGCGACATATGGAAACATATTATTGGTTATATTTGGAATCTAATGAGTTTATGACACATGGGATATGACTTGAAATTGAATCAGTGATGACTCAGTGTTGACTGGGCATGAGGTGGACTATGACAGGGTTCCAAAAAAATATTATTTTATTCAACAACTTTTCAAGGGTTGAATCCTCCAAGCTCCATAATTTCTTCTCTTCTTTGTTTCGTGCTAAGTGTACGAAACACTTAGTATTGTATACCATGAATATTTGTGATATCCCAATGAATGTGGGATAATATTTATGAATAAAAAGTCTAAATTTCAAAGAGGGAGAAATGAATTTGAAATCAAAGGCTGAGATTGTTCCAAGACATTAGATCGATTGTGGCTGAGTCACGATCTTATAGAGGCCATAACTTGAGCTCCATGTGTCAGAATCGTGCAAACTTTATACCATTGGAAAGGTATTTCAATGTAGAAGATGGTGGTACAAGTTTCAAGTGTTGAAAGTTGATATATTTTTCTCAGAAAATAAAATATCAGTAAGCTTCAGTTTTAATGGGCCTGCGTGACAACTCAACTTCACGAGCTCATATCCTGAGATCCGGGGGACAGATTTGCGCAAACTTTATATCGTTGGAAAGATAAGACAATGAATATAAAATAAGAATTGATTTACATGGATATAAATTTGATTATCATTCCCATAAAATTAAAACACAATCATCCTATTTTAAATGGGAAATTAATTAAATTGTGAAAATAAAAGTTTATTTAAAAACTTTTATTAAAAAGGGAAAGGGACCCATTTTAGATATGTATATATTGACGATATAATTTTATTAATGAGGAATTAATGAGGCACTAATTAAATGGAATGTTTCAAGAAGAAACTTGTAAGGGAA
>ML788685.1:0-17309 GCA_009831015.1 Picea engelmannii | reverse complement strand
CATTTGCCTCTCATTCGATTTGATTACAAGGTCTTTCCATGTGTCGTTTTTGAGTCAATGTTGCCAAATCATTGGTCGTGTCGTCCATATGTTCAAGAGCTGTCCATTTGAAACCTCTATTGAGTCGGCCATCTGCAGTTATCCTTTCACTTTGTGTCGGCCTTCCCTGTGTCCAAAGTCCAGTTGTTACATGCTCTGTTTCGCCATCAAACTATGTTACTCATTTCCTATCACTGATGGGGGATACATCAAAGCCCTCCTGTGACAAGTTTTGTTCCATCGACTTCAGCACATTATCCGGAGTCAAAACTTAGAAATCATTTAGTACCTTGAAGCTTGCATGCCTCAATGGCAAGTTTCTCGCTTTCGACAGTGGGTTTACATCATTGACCCCTGATCGAAAGAGTCCGTCAGGTGTTCGACATCAACTCATTTATTCACAGTCGATGGATTGTACTATAGTACCTTGGGAGTCATTGACATTAATGGTGGTTTCCCTCGCACTTGTTAACGGTATACATCAATGACCAATGATCAAGTGGTTTCTACCATGTTCGACTTCGACACATGTAATCACATGGTCAGATTCGTACTTTTGGGCGATGAGATTGAAGACCCTGGATTTTGTCTTTACATCCAGGTTGCGATGGAGTATGTATATTTTGCGACACATAGATCCACTATGTATGGTTCGTGGCTATGTCATCCTGATAAAACATTTGTCGCACAGATCCACAGTGTATTCTGGTGGCTGTGCTATATTATGACTACATGGATCCACAGTGTATGATTGGTGGCCATGTCCTTCATTTTTGATGTCATCAGTCTATGATCTGAGTATGGAAAGTCTACCTTGGAATTGATATATTTTATATTCTGCTGATGCTTGGATGTTTGCAGGTCTCTGATTAGATGCGTTTTTGGTTCTTGACACACACATGCAGCTTACAAAGTCTATCGCCTATCACTAGTTCCACTCTCAGACTTTGGGGGGCATTCTGTTATCCACATTTTTGGTCATCGGGATGATGTCATGATGATGTTATGATGATAGCAAATCAAATTCCTCATTAGAGAACTCCTTCCTGAAAAGGGTTGCTCTTATCTATTTCCAGAAATCATGTTTTGAAGATAGTTCGCATGCTGCATATACACTCTCCTGCGAGAATGATACATTCCTGGATGCTGCATTCAACTAGGGTGAGAACTTCTCGCACTGTAATAATTGACAGGGTGCGAACATCTTTTTACAAAGGAAAAAGCTAAGATTCTCGAGCCTTCTAGAAGGGAATTTTCTAGAAGGATGAGTTGGTTTTCGAATGATTGTTCAGAAGCTGGCATTCCAGATTTATTGGGATCATTCTTATCCTAGCAACTAACCTATTCTCTCTTATAAATTATAGAGAATACTCATGGAAAGGGTTAATAAGAAATTAAACAATAAGTTGGCAAGCTTGAGAAATCTATTGGAGAATTGGTTCATGGAGAATTGATGCTGCAGCAGATGGAGACAACAACAAGGTCATCATAAGTAGTTGATTTTCTTCATGCATGATCAAGTGTGTGTGTCAGAATCAGAAGCCATTGAAAGGAGATCTATGACATCAAGGCTCAGGTTGTATATTTCTCTTTCAGTTAATTCAATACATGAATATGTCCCTTTCCCATAATGACGATGTCATCTTATTACATGATTCCTTGATCATATGTATAGACTAGGCATTGAATATATTAATTTGCTTGCACTTCGATTGGTTTGTACTGTTGTGATTGGATGGCACAAGAGCATCGAAGAGGAGCGAGGAACAACAAAGATTTAAGGAGAGCGTTCATAAGGTATGTCCACTATCCATTTCTCTTAGTTCATTCAATGGTCTAGATCTAGGGAAAGAGTAGTATTTTGTCTTGCTTTGTTCTAGATCCAGGTGGATCTAGGGAGATTGGTCTGTGTCCGCACTCATGAATTTATCCTGAAACACAAACCCTAGAAGACTAGTGCCCAAGAGAGGTGCGCACTTTTCCCAAGAAGGAAGTACTTGTTGAAATTTCCAAACTCACACTTGTGTTATGATTCCTCAATGGGGAATTTACCTTTATTTATATTAGACTGAACCTGTCAACATAAGTTTCTATTGGCACAACAGGGCTGGCCTTAATAACTTATAATATAATTAATAATTACCATATTAATTATCTTTTACATTAAGGTGGGGCCGACTTGTACCCTTTACATTACAAATAGGGTTACAGGTAAGTCTGACTCTTGAACAATATAGCAAGGGATCTCATACACCCACTAATGCTCAGCCACTAGGGCAGATCCATCTATGCTCAGCCACAAGGATGTCCACATCTCTATCTCACTGCGTCTCACAGGAGAACCACACTCACTAGTGCTCAACCACCAGGATCACGTTCACCTATGCTCATCCACATGCATGTTCAACTCAATAGATCTTCTTTCTCACTGCATTACATAGGAGAGTCATCTGGAGTTCATCATCTCAAATCTCTGCTAAGAGGAGGCTAATACATCGTTTCATCTCTATCTCATAACGATGCACCTAGCTCATGGGATTTTCCACACGTTCACCTGTGCTCAGCCACATGCACGTCCAATTCAACATATCTTCTTTCTCATTGTGTTACACAGGAGAATAATCTGGAGTATCATCTCAACTCTCTGCAAGGAGGAGGCCAACACAATGTTCCAGTTCTGTCTCAGATAGGAACCACACACCCAAATCAGGGGCTCTCTCTCACGTCTGTGTCCTGGAGGATGTCTCACACAGATGTAGTCATCAACACTCCCTCTCAGCTAGGGAGGCATTCTCCACCAGGCCAAGTCTCTCACAAAAATACTTGAGATTCGTCTTGGCAAGCGGTTTGGTGAAGATATCTGTGATCTGCTCATGGGTAGGAAGATACTACACGTGTACTGTATTCCTCTGCACCTTGTCTATGATATAGTGATATTTTATCTCGATGTGTTTCGATCTGTCATGAAACACAGGGTTCTCAGAGAGTTTCACACAACTCTGTTTATCACAATGAATAGTAGTAGGATCCATATCATGATCGAATAAATCTGTCAGATGTTTGTGAAGCCACACTGCATCGCAGACTGCTACACTCAATGCAATTTACTCTACCTCTGCGGTACTCAATTCCACAGAGCTCTGTTTTTGGATACACCAGGAAACCATGACAGACCCCAAAGTAAAGCAACAACCGAAGGTGCTTTTCCTGTCCACTACACTCCTTTCCCAATCTGCATCGACATATCCCTGCAGGCTCAAGTCTACACTAGAGGCATATCTTAGGCCATAACCAACTGTTCCTCATAGGTATGTCAATACATGTTTTGCTGCTATCCAATGAGTCTGTCTCGGTTGGCTCATAAACTGGTTAAGCACATTCACTACATAGCATATATTCGGTCTGATGTTAACCAGATACATCAGTGATCCAATCAACTGTCTGTACAAGTGTGGATCAATCTCTCCTAAATCAGTATCACTCATCTTCTTCAAATCCATCACCATTGGTTTAGGCATGGATTTTCATTCTGTCATACCGAAAATTTTCAATATCTCCACAGTATATTTTCCTTGATTCAGGAAAATCTCATTTGTCCTCTACCATACTTCTAGTCCCAAGAAGTAATGCATCAAGCCTAAATCCTTCATTTCAAATTTAGCAGAAAATACTTGTTTGCATTCAATAATGAGTCTCTTTGAACCAATGAGAAAAAGGTCATCCACATATAGTACCAAGATCAAGCACTTATTGCCATCAATGTGATAATATAGGTTTGGATCAACAACACTTTTGTTGAAACCCAAACTCATCATAAATCCATCCATTTTCTCGTACCAATCACATGGTGCTTGATTTAGTTCGTATAGGGCTTTCCTCAACCTACACACATGAGATCTTTCATTGTGTATAACAAATCCTTTTGGCTGCTCGATATAAACTTCTTCCTCAATTTCACCATTGAGAAAGGTTGTCTTTACATCCATCTGATGTAGCTTCCAACCCATGGAAGAAGCTAGTGCAATGATAGAATGGATGGAAATGTATCAGGATACTGGAGCAAAAGTATGATGATATTCAACTCCCTCTACTTGCGAGAACCCTCTGGTTACAAATCTCGCTTTGTATTTCTCGATGCTCCCATCAACTGCATGCTTGATTTTATAAATCGTTTTGGAAGTTACTACATAATTTCCCTCTGGTCTTGGAACAATATCCCATACATCATTTTGCAATATAGACTGATATTCTTCTATCATGGCATATTGCCATACTTGTTCACCTGAAGCTTCTCCATGAAAATATGGATTAGAGTCGATGATGTGGGTCATGGCTGAGTTAGCTTGAGAATCTCTTTGGTCTCTTTCTCTCTCTAGTTGTTCCTTGAGGAGCTTTATGTCCCTCTGCTTCCTGTAGATTTTAGTGGGCCCAAGCAGGCCTTTTATGTCCAACTGTAATATTTTTGGGCATGTCAATTGGATAAACTGGATCGGCTAGAACAAATGGATCAATTGGAATAATATATGTCTCCCTCTAAACTGCTAAAGGGGGAGAAGACATTGTCTCACTATCAATTTCCATATGAGATTCTCTGGATCTTTGGAAGGCTATTTCTTATTCAAAAGTAACATCTCTTCTTATTTCAATATGTCTTTGACCATGAATGTAGCTTCGATATGACTTTGAGGATTCACTGTATCCTACAAATGTGCCCTTTCTCCCTGAAGGGTCTAGCTTGGATATGTTCTCTTTGGGTACATGAAAATATATTGGACACCCAAATATTCTGAAGTGTCCAATCTCAGGCTTCACTCCGGTGAAGGCTTCTTTTGGAGTAATGTTCTTCAAGATTTGATGAAGACTCCTATTTTGAACATACATGGTTGTCTTACATGCTTTTGCCCATAGATTCATAGGTAGACTCTGATCATGTATCATTGCTTTGGTTGCCTCGATGATAGTTCTATTTTTCCTTTCTGCAACCCCATTTTGTTGAGGGTTGTAAGGAACTATGAACTCCCTCTTGATCCCTGCTTCAATACAGAAATTACTGAAATAATTGGAGGTTTATTCTCCTCCATTGTCTGATCTTAGTACCTTGATCTTTCTTCCGGTCAGGTTCTTAACCTGAGCTTTGAATTCTTGAAATTTTACAGGGACTCCATCCCTGTTCTTAAGGAAGTAAATCCAAGTTTTTTGAGAGTGATCATATATAAAGAGTACATAGTACAAGTACCCATTCAGATATGAAACAATGATTGGTCCACACACATCTGAATGTACCAATTCCAAGATTTCCTTGGATCTATTGTTACTACTCAAGAAGGATCATTTAACATTTTTTCCAAGAGCACATCCTTTACAAACACCTTTATGCTGAATCTGTATCTTTGGAAGACCTGTTACCATTTTCCCTAGAGCTGGGAGAGCTCTATAATGAATGTGAGCAAGTCTTCTATGCCATAGCTCACTCAAGATGATAGTGTCATGTAGTAGAGCATGGACTGGTCTAATGGTTAATCTATACAAGTTGTTTTCTCGGACACCAATTACTTTGGCAAGATTTATATGTGAGTCTTTGTGCCATGCAAGAACTCTTCCTTCTGAGAAGGTAACCTTGTAGCCTTTGTCTTCCAAGGCAGAAATGGAAACAAGGTTCCTCTTCATTCTAGGTACATATAATACTTCTTTTAATTGAAGCTGCATATCTAAATCTAGTTGGAAGGTAGAAGTTCCAACTCTTATATTATATCTGACATCATCTCCAAGGATAACATGTAGATGTGTCTCTTTCTCGACAAAATTTGTTAGGTGATCTCTAAAACCAGTCATGTGCCTAGAGGCACCACTGTGAATTAACCAAGTATTATCATTGGTAGGAACCATACTTGAGAGTGTTGAGATGTTGATGTATTCATCTCCTTGAAGTCTTGACTTTGAGGAACTAAGTTTATTTGATCCATCAAGCTTGTCTTCCATCATTATTCTGTTCATCATAATTTTGGATTCTTCACAAACCCTTGTCAACTGGGCTAGAAAACTAACGGCTAGGCTAGGCTAGGCTAGCACTTTTAGGTTTTGTTGGACTTATGACTGCCAACAATAAGCCTTTGAAAGATAGGAGAACACTGGTAAGCTGAAGAGATTCTTCAAAGAGTTGCAGAAACCCTAATTTTGAATTTTCTATAGAAATTAGCGAAACCCTAGCAACCCTAGGGCCAAAAAGTCAAAATTCTTGGAAATGCAATCCAAATCTTGCTGGAGGTGCGCTGAAGGAGGACGTACACTCCTATCATCTTTTTATCCCCAATGCCCAAGTGCCAAGTGTTGAAACCTCTAAGAAAGGTAGGTTGTATGAAATTTTTGGAAACCCTATGAGGGTCATACGGTTTTGCAGGGGAGAGAAGATGGATGAAAATTTCTTGTGCAATGGATTCTTCAAGACCTATGGTCTGATTCCATGTTGATTTTTCAATAATCTAGTCTTAAGCATGAATTTCATTCCATTTTTAACATTTTACTTAAACCATAGAAAATTTGTTGCAACAACCAATATCACAAGAAGAAACACCATGCACAAGTACACAATAAGTATCATAAAAAACAATACAGATTATTAGAACCCTTAATAAAGCCTCTCTTCTCTTTTTAAGAAGAGATTTTCTAACTACTTGAGTAGTTAGGGTTTTCTTCCTCTCTTGAAATTCCCTTACAAGTTTCTTCTTGAAACATTCCATTTAATTAGTGCCTCATTAATTCCTCATTAATAAAATTATATCGTCAATATATACATATCTAAAATGGGTCCCTTTCCCTTTTTAATAAAAGTTTTTAAATAAACTTTTATTTTCACAATTTAATTAATTTCCCATTTAAAATAGGATGATTGTGTTTTAATTTTATGGGAATGATAATCAAATTTATATCCATGTAAATCAATTCTTATTTTATATTCATTGTCTTATCTTTCCAACGATATAAAGTTTGCGCAAATCTGTCCCCCGGATCTCAGGATATGAGCTCGTGAAGTTGAGTTGTCACGCAGGCCCATTAAAACTGAAGCTTACTGATATTTTATTTTCTGAGAAAAATATATCAACTTTCAACACTTGAAACTTGTACCACCATCTTCTACATTGAAATACCTTTCCAATGGTATAAAGTTTGCACGATTCTGACACATGGAGCTCAAGTTATGGCCTCTATAAGATCGTGACTCAGCCACAATCGATCTAATGTCTTGGAACAATCTCAGCCTTTGATTTCAAATTCATTTCTCCCTCTTTGAAATTTAGACTTTTTATTCATAAATATTATCCCACATTCATTGGGATATCACAAATATTCATGGTATACAATACTAAGTGTTTCGTACACTTAGCACGAAACAAAGAAGAGAAGAAATTATGGAGCTTGGAGGATTCAACCCTTGAAAAGTTGTTGAATAAAATAATATTTTTTTGGAACCCTGTCATAGTCCACCTCATGCCCAGTCAACACTGAGTCATCACTGATTCAATTTCAAGTCATATCCCATGTGTCATAAACTCATTAGATTCCAAATATAACCAATAATATGTTTCCATATGTCGCAAATTGTATGTTTCCATGTCTCATGACCTCATTCATTTCCATGTGTCATATTCTCATTTGTTGGTTTTCATGCCTTGTAATAGCTTTGAAAATTTTTCTAAGTATGGGAGGTGGGACAAGAGGGGAGGAGGGAAAATTGTGGGTAGCGGAAGTCGAGAGGGTAGTTTGTAGGCTGCGGGGATGGGTTAGCGGTTGGGGAGTGAGGTGAGTAAGGAAGTGAGGGATGACTGGTGTTCGCCCGCCCGCGAGCTATATTACTTTTAAAAAAAATTAAGTAGGGAGAGGGTAAGGAGATGAGAGGGGGCGAAGGTAATTTGTAGGTGGTGGAGGGATAAGGGTGATGTGGGGTGATGTAAGGGGGAAGGTAAAGTGTAGGCAGCGAATTTAGGAGGATGTCAGGTTTACAGGGATGGGAAGGTGAGGGAAGTGAGGAGATGAGTCTGACAACCTGCGAACCCGATGAGGAGATGAGTAGTTAGGGGGAAAGGGGATAAATGCAGACGAAAGAAGTGAGGGAGGAGAAATGTATATAGGGAGAGTGGGGGTGAGGAAGGTGAGAGGGAATGGTGAAGGAGTGTGGTGGGTGTCCACCCCCTGCCATAGATTGAAATATGACTTGAAATATGGCTAAGTATGGGAAGATAATGGATAAGGGAGTGGAGAGGGCGGAGAGATAAGGAGAAAAATGGTTAAGTGTTGAGATGGATAGAGGTGAAAGGTGAGAGAAACAAGTGATGAGAATACTTAGCCAAAATTTGAAAAATGACAGAAGAACATGATACTTAGAAAGATTCTTCAAAATTGGATCTCTCGATGAGATTTTGAATAACTTAGGCATAAGGAAACAAATTTTTGATTTGAAAAATGTGTGGCGAAGCTAAGACCGAACGCTGCAGAATGAACTTATAAAAGTTCAAAAATGTATTCTTTTGATATCAAGGATTTTATGAATCCAAGAGTAGGAAAATATAGATGACCAAATTTTGGTCAACAACACTCAAATAAGAGAAACTCAAACAAAGAAAAATTTTACATTAAAAACCAAAAGGACCCGTATTTTAATCAATTCAAAAAAATAAGGACGATACTGCTTGTTATAACAATTGTGGTACTATTTAGAAGGCCAAAAGATCTAGTTGAAACAATCATGTTACAAACCAACCATCATGCCAAAAATAAGCCATGAAATCATCTTCTCGAATCAAGCAAGATAGAGTCATGAGTCATGAAAATAATATTTTTTAAAAATGAAGGGGGGTCTCCTTGAAATTTTTGCAAAAATTTAAGGGGGACTATTGGGGAGCCAACATGTCCCCCTCTATTATACATTCATTATTTTCAATACTCGTTTCTATATTTTCCTTGTCATTGCATAATATAATCAAATATAACAAATCAACATCATAAATTATACCATAAACATGCCTCAAAACATCATGACATATGCCACTTGTAACTTCCAAAATATAATATGATATTTAAAGTTTCAAAATTAAATATCATAATTATGTTATCTGTCCAAAAGAAAAAGTGCCACTGTCAAGTATCCATTAAGACAAAATTAAAATAACTTAGGGAATTTCCTTTTAAAGAATTCTTCTCTTTCTCTAATGAAGTCTTCATACTGAGACTTCTTCTCTTCAAGTTGTGCTAATTCTGGATGCAACTCACTTATATTTCTCTTACCATTGCTCGTTGATTTCTTCTTGGAGTGAGCAGAGGAAGAAGAGTTAGCTATGTTGGGAGAGGTGATTGGATGCTTACCTTTGTCTATCTTAGAGTTGTGGAGGGGATTTTTTTGTTCTTTAGGTGGTGGAGGAGGGGGAGGCATAGATTCATTTGTAGTGACAGGTAATTGTGTGTGAACAAGTGGAGGTGGGGGAGGATCAATAGGCCATTGATTGATACCAGAGGAGGGATTGGCAGGAATACCACCTCATCCATCATTAGGTGGTTGAACATGAGACTCGGAGACATTAACAATGTCAGGGTGAGGCTGCAAGATAACATTTGGAGGAACTTGGGGCTGAGGTAAAGCATGTTGTCCACCAAGATTCAAATGTCATGTTTGAATCAACTGCTGAAATTCATTAGAATTAACATCAAAGTGTATGGAGAACCTTAATTTTTTATGCCCCCCAGGTTGCCAAAATGTGTTGGATAATCTCCCTCTTCTTCCTCGGTTCCCCCTCTACTACTACCATGACTAATAAATCTCATCTATATATGATCATACTCAAGTTAGTGCATATATAAGACACACTAAATTAAACATCTAAAACAATTTGTCATCATGATTAAATTGGCTTTGAGACTAACAAAACCATGCGACACAAAAAAGGAAATGAAGGGGAAAAGTGAAAATAGGGACAACAATACAAACTTTACCAACATCTAACTTATCATCTTAAAATGAAAATGTTCATATACACTGACCACATTTTTCCCCAACATATGAACAAGTGATGACAATTTTTCTAAACCTGTGAGGACAATTTTGTCCTCTGTTTTGTTGATTTTTTTGGTTGTAAAGAATGTTGGTTTTCCCTTCAAAAATTTTCTGAAATTGACATTTACATAATAGAAAATTTGTGTCTCAAATGTGTAAATGATTTATCTCATATCTCAATGTTTCCACTGTTGTAAAATTTTTGTCATGATTTTAGTGTAAATTTGTTTAGTGATAACAACTAGGGCTTATTGTTGGATCACTAGGAGGCAATTTTCAGATATGAAATTAGTTGCATAGAGTTGCATGTGAACATTGACATGGTATTAGAGATGGAGGTTTGAAGGAAGAGAGGGAGTCATCCTTGAGACACAGTTGAGCAATTTTTTTGTTCTAGGCATGTCACCATGGAGACTTGGTTAGTAGACAATGGAGCTTCTCGTCATATGACATGATCACATAAATCACTCACCAGCTTGACAGAGGAGAACTCTCGATTGCAAGTGGAACTTGGTCATAATTCCAAGTATGCATTCAAGGGAATTGACACAACCTCATTTCATTTCAAGTATGGAAATCTCCTAAATATGAGTGAAGTGTTGTATGTACCTTGATTGAAAAAAGAACCTACTTTCTATCTCTGCCATGGAGCACAGAGGGTATGCAGTGGCATATTTCATAGATGGGAAGGTTCTTGCTTGGCCAAAGGGATTGAGTCTTGAATTCACAAAAGTCACTGGTACTCGTGATGGAAGTCTCCACAAGTTGACTGGTTAGCCAACTCATGCCCTGGTACATGACAATGATAATCTATGTGAGCTTTGGCATAGGAGATTGGGACACTTACATCACCAAGCACTACCAGTATCAAGGAATATGGTTACAGGTCTTCTAGAGTTTGGAACTGAACACTAGGGAGTATGAAGAGGTTGTGCACTTGAAAAATTCCAAGGTGGATTTTTTGAGCAGTGAAAGTAGGTCCAAGGAGATCCTGGACCTGGTACATTCAGATGTGTGTGGACCAATGTTAGTTCCATCTGTGAGTGGTTGTCGGTATTATGTGACCTTTATTGATTATTATTCCAAGAGGACATGGATATTCTTCACGAAGACAAAGGATGAAGTCTTCAGTCAATTCAGGGAGTTCAGAGCTCTAGTGGAGAATTAGATAGGGAAGAAGATCAAGGTTTTGAGGTCAAATAATGGAGGTGAGTACACCTCCAATGAGTTCAAGAAATTTTGTAAGGAAGCATGGATTAAGAGGGAGTTGACGGTGCCTTTAAACCCACAACAAAACTGGGTTGCAAAGAGGAAGAACCGAACGATAATTGAGGTGGTCAGGGAAATGTTACATGACCAGGACCTACCAGTGATGCTCTGGGTGGAAGCATGCAACATTATAGTTTATGCTTAGAATAAGAGTCCTCATAGGATATTGGAGGACAAGACTCCTGCGGAGGCATTCACATGAGTGAGATCAAAGATAGGCCATTTGAGGATCTTTGGTTGTCCAATATACATCCATGTTCCTAAGGAGAAGAGGACGAAGTTAGAGCCTTCTGGGAATAAGGGTGTGATTATGGGATACAAAGAGACGTCAAAGTCCTACCACATCTACATTCCAGGACAATGATGTGTTGAGGTTATCTAGGATGTTAGGTTTGAGGAGGACTTAGACTTCAGGAGGTCCTATGAGACCACAGTAGGTGGTGAGGAGTAGGAGGTTCCAAATATTGAGATGAGTATAGGACCATCCAATACTGAGGAGAAACCCTTAGACCATGAGGAGGAATCAAAGGAGTTTTTAGACTGAGGGGATCCTCCTAGTGACAAGGACACGAGGCCTAGATGGCTTCAATATACTTTGAAGGATGCATAGGGACACACAACTCCTAGAGGAACCTTCAGGGAAAGTATGCATCCAGAGATATTCTCCAGCTATATGGATCTTATGAGCAACATCATTTATTTTGAGCCTTCTAGTTTTGAGGAAGCAACAAGATAACATGTTTGGAAGGATGCCGCGATGGAGGAGTACCGATATATCATGAATAATGACATGTGGGATATAATTTTGAGACCGCAAGGGAGATATGTAGTGACTTCCAAGTGGATATACAAGATCAAACATACTATAGATGGCCATATCGAGAAGTATAAGGCAAGGTTCATGGCAAGAGGATTCTCCCAGAAAGAGGGAGTGGATTACGAGGAGACCTTTGCTCTAGTGGCCAAGTATACTTCTATCAGGATGGTTATTTCTCTCACTTCGGTTAAGAAGTGGAAGATCCATTAGATGGATGTGAAGACATCATTTCTCAATGGTGTAATTGAGGAAGAAGTATTCATAGTGAAACCTCATGGATTTGAGGTACATGGGAGGAAATCCCATGTATAGAGGTTGAAGAAGGCTTTGTATGGACTCAAGTAGGCACCTAGGGCATGGTACTCGAGGATTGATGGGTATTTGTAGAGCTTGGGATTCATGAAGAGTGATGAAAACCCCAATCTATATATTCTATAGGTTGGTAAGGATCCTCTCATATTTGTGTTATATGTTGATGATTTGTTTCTCACAGGAGCTGAGAGGCTCATTACCAAGTGTAAAAAGGAATTGGCCTCAAATTTTGATATGAAGGATATTGGATTGATGCATTACTTATTGGGATTAGAGGTGTGATGACAGATAGGTTAGATCTTCCTTGGATAAGGGGAAGTATGTAGTTGAGATACTGAGGAGATTCAGGATGATGGACTAGAAGTCCATGACCACACCTATGACTGCCAATCTGAATATGATGGGGGCTTTAGATTCAGATTTGGTGGATCCCACGATGTACAATAAGTTGATTGGGTTGTTAATGTACTTGGTTAATACTAGGATATATATTTGTTTTGTTTTCAACACCTTGATTCAGTTCATGGTTGAGCCGAGGAAGGTGCATTGAGTAGCAACAAAACATGTGCTCATGTACTTTCAGGGTACAATTGGATTTGGTCTGAGATATGTCGGAGGTGATGGAGCGAGGTTGCATGGTTATTCAGACTCAGATTGTAACGTTCCCCAACCCAACCGAGGGACATTAAAGTGAAAAAAACTCATAAAAAAGAAATTTCTGCTAACTAAATTAATTCATTTACTGTTAACCGATTTACTATAGCTTACAACTATGAATTTAAACTAGATTTAACTACTGTAAAAAACCATTCACTTGATGCATATACAACATGCTAAATCAACACATGTGAATGTAGTAAATAGTTCATGAAATATGGTTTAATAACTCAACACAATAACATATAAATCATTCTCAAATACATAGAGTTCATGCAAAACAATAACACATGTAAATGACACAACAACAAGATAAAACAATTATCTTTAAACAATAGTTGTGCAACCAACTGCTTGGGATGGACGTTCCCCCAACCATAGACTTATTGTTCCAAATTTGAACAACCAGTCACCCCCGAGTTGAGGATAGTAATACACAAAAGAGGGTGGTCTCTCATAGTCCACTCACATCTCATAAACTCACAACCCACTGATATCTTCCTACAACTATCCCAATTTTCCATCAGTTCTGTTCCTATTGACCTACCCAACCCAAGGAATGTACCCCTTCATTGATCTCAGTCCCTCGGGCATCCCATTCATTTATTAGGGTCTCTTTGGCACAAGTATCTAGGAATCTCTTAGCTAGGAACTCAAGGGAACTTCCTGCTAGGAAAACTACCAACAAACCAACAACAGACACTTGTTGTTTTAGTGCAACTCACACATAAGTTCACTCTTCATGCCTGGCAACCTGGATCTTCAGTTTTCAGCTCCAAATACGCTCCATCTTGCTCTAAAATTCACCCTCCATGGTTGCACCAACTCCAAGCTCTCTTTCTTGCTCTCTCCTTGCTCCTCATGCAAAAAAACTCAATGTCTAAAACTGTTGTCCCAACCCATACAAATTTCCTCTCTTTTTGCTTTCTTGAATCACACTCTTCTCCAAGCTAATTGTACTCAACCCCATGTGCCCAATAACTATGGGATGGGACTACTCACACCCACCCTCTTACATGTATTAAATGATTAGCTTTGGGAACACTCAATAAAAAATTGGAAGGTTCATATAAAAATATAAAATTTAGGAAAAATGGGTTGAATTAATATTCACGGGTAATTCCCCCTCTTTGCCATTATCCTAGACCCTCCCCTCTCTTGTGGATTAATTCATCCCCCATCTCTTGTCCATGTCCCCTTAGCAGTTGGCATCACATTTTATTATTAAAACATAGAAACACAATTTTCGTATTACATTGGTTTGTCCATAGTCACACATTATATCTACATCAACATTAATTAAATTAGGGATTATAGCGGGGATGTTACACAGATTGGGCAGGTAGTCCAATAGACATGAAGAACACTTTTGGTGGTTGTTTCAGCGTGATACTAGCAGTGGTTTTTTGGTACAATAGGAAACAAACTTTAGTGGTACTCAACTCAACATAGGTAGAGTACATGGTAGCCAATTTGGTGAGTTGTGAGGCTATCTCGCTTCACAAGATTCTTGTAGGATTATTTGGTCGGGAGTTGGAGCCCACCGTGATTCACCGTGACAATTATAGTTGTATCAAGATCTTATAGAATCTAGTGTTTCAAGATAGGTCAAAACACATTGAGATCATATACGACTTCATCAGAGACAGAGTCTAGAAGGGAACAATGAAGCTCTAACACATTTCCATAGAAGAGCAGATTGTAAATATTCTCACTAAACCCCTAGTGAAGGGAAAGTTTGTTTACTTTAGAGACAAACTAGGAGTGGTGGAGAATACATCTCTCGCTAAGAGGGAGTGTTGATGATTTTGCAGCTTTGAGACACATTCCCACAAGAGGCCAAGGTGTCAGACATATGGGAATATTCATTGGCACCGGATTAGCCTTTCGTTTCAATGAAAAGGCCTTGGGATGATGCTAGGGTCTCATGGGCAAGTTGGTGGGCTTTGTGGGCTTGTGTTGGAGTTTCACACCCACAAAGAAGAATAAAATATTCTAATTAATTGTTGAGTTTAGGAAGGTCTCCTAAACACACTCATTGGACTCCTATAAAAGGAGAGGAGGATATTGCAACATTCCATTGTGCAATTATGTAGTTAGCATAAGTGAGTGAGCACTTGTGCTAGGAGGATGGAATTTTGAGCAAGGCAATTTCTGCACCTAGGCAATCTGGTCTAGGGTTTTATGGTATTTCTATCTTTTTTCTTGGCAAGGAGAGAAGCCACGCATGTGGAGGAGTGGCTACAGTTGAGGAAAATAAGCCGCACATGTGGTAGGAACCACACATGCAGACCGTACAGGTCCATACAATAGGTTGTACATATCGATACAACGTGTCACACGTGTGAGGGTAGCAGAGCAACTGCACCTGTGAATTTTTTAGCAAGAAAATAGGTTTGCACAGGTTGACATCAATAGTTGTAAGACTGACATCAACAAGTCATACATGTGACATGTAGCAGGTTGCTAATTGGAATTTTTTCCGAGAAATTTCTTGAGTTTAGTTGTTGATTTTTCTGAACATGTGAGGAAAAATTTTGTCCTATGTTTTGGTGATTTTCTGGTTGTAAAGAAGGTTGGTTTTTCCTTCAGAAAATTTCTGAAATTGACATTTACAGAACACAAAATTTGTGTCATAAATGTGTAAATGATTTATCTCATATCTTGATGTCTTCGGTGTTGTAAAATTTATGTCATAATTTTAGTGTAAAGTTGTTCAGTGATAACAACTAGGGTTTATTGTTGGATCACTAGGAAGCAGTTTTCAGATCTGAAATTAGTCACATAGAGTTGCATGTGAAAATTGGAAATTTCCATTTAAGCTCGGGCTTGGCCCAGGTTCAAGAAAATTTACTAATCATGAGGAACAATACTCATATCTACTGAAAACCAAATTCCCATATCATAAATTCATGAGTTTTGACTCCAAAATCATAAGGAATATGTAGCTAACAAGGTGCATACAAGTATTTAAAAGTTTGAGTCTATCAAAGTTCAACCCAAGGATGAGTTCGAAACCCATTTTCTCCTTCTAATATTGCATGTCTAATGCAGGTTTGACCATGGATTGTGAACCGTGGGTTCACCAATTAAAACCATAACTCAGACTCACTTCTTATTTTGCAGAGGAAACCAATATAAATCGTAGAAAAACTCAACGATGGGTTAAATATTTACATAAAGAAAAACCCATAAAATCAATCCACGAAACTGAACTGGGTTATTCCCAAAATGACCAGAGAAGCCACAAAATGTGATAAAGAAACTGAGTTCGTATCTTTCTTCAATGCATGCAAACCAAGAGTTGCTTAAACTTTCTTCTTTCAAAACTAATATGGAAAGTGAGAGAATGAAATATGCATGACAAACCCAACTAATTCGTTGACAAACAACCATATTTTCTTTCTTTTTTCTTCAAGCAATGACAAAGTAGGGAGTGAAATTTTTTTATGCACACAACAATGCTAACTAGAGCCAAATTTATTCAATCTTAAGACAAATATGTTGTAAAAGAGGTGTAATAGAATATGAACTCATACCTTGTCAAATGATTCTTTATACCAATTATGAAGGTTGAAATCGTTATCAAAACTACCAAACCCGATAGTTTTGACAAGCTGAGCTCGAGCTTCCTTCTTCCTCAATCTCAACAGAGAAAAATGAGCATAAACCAAGTCAAAACTAATTAATAGCATGTGAGACTGTGGGAGTAAATTCCCATGTCCTTGCAACTTTATTGCATGGGAAAACAATCATGTTTCCCATTCAAGCAAACCATCGAATTTCATGCCAACTCATCAATCCATTCACTATGAAAAACCTTCACAACACGTGAGCCTCATACCATGTCAAATCAAATAGATATTAAAATTGCTGCCACATAACTCCTAACCTTGAAATCGACACATTTGTATACCATATGCAAATTGTATCATTGCAAATGACACCATATCATAAGTAAAATAGTTATCGTATACCAACTACAACCCATGCATAAGTTGTGTGTTGAGTGCATTCTATGCACGATGTCATTTCCAATACGATGCTTTAATCATAAAACTTAAATTTAAAACACTTAACCATGATGCCAAACATATATGCCTCCTTTTATGGTATGTGCAATGCTTATATATAGACACATGTGAGTATTTAAACCATGTAGAGCTCATAGAT
>ML788684.1:334338-349317 GCA_009831015.1 Picea engelmannii | reverse complement strand
CAAATCGAAGAGGAAGAGGCGAAGATCCAGTTGGCTTCTCTTCGGCTGGAAGTCACAACCCTTGTATGGTGGGAGAGAAAACTTCATAAAGGTAGCAAACATAATGGTAAACTCCTTTCTTCATGGTCTGAATTTACATCTACATTGAAAAAGAATTTGTATGAATTGGGTTATGTTCAAAAATCCATAATGGAATGGAAAAACCTAAGACATGGTAAAGGTCAGAGTGTTCAAGGTTCATAGAGGAGTTTAGGAAACAATCACTTGCATTAAATATTCCTTTAGATTCTCATGAAACTTTGATGAAGTATATTGGTGCACTTCACAGTTACATTTGACATACATTATTATTGTTTAATCCCGCAAACTTAGATGAGGAGTGTATGCAAGCAACTCACCTTCAAAGCGGGGGAAATAATATACATGAAGATCACAAGAATTCAGAAGACCATTTCAAAAGGAAAGGCAAAGGAAAGAATAAGAGGATAGCTACAACAAAGAAAGAGGGAGAAAAATCATCTTGCACAGATTGCCAGAAAGATGGGCATGATGATGAGAATTATTGGAAGTTGCATCCAAAGTTAAGACCAAAGCGATTTGGTGGCTAAATGAAGTATAAAAGTGTTGCTACCATGCAACAAGACCTAGGTTTTGACTCAGGTGATGAGGAAAAAATCACAATTGTTGGATTACAAGGTAAAGCTTCCTTGCATGCTAGTTCAAGTTCTACAATTTCATCTCTTGAAAATGATAAAAGAAGAAGTGAATTATTTCACATAAGAGTAGTGACCAAACATACAAAAGTGGAAACTATGTTTGATCTGGGCTCACAAGTTAACTTGATATCAAAAGAGATTGTAAAGAAATTGGGATTAACCACAAGACCTCACCAGAAACCTTACCCTTTTGGTTCGGTGCATGACAATGCAAAAGTTCAAGTTAACAGTCGGTGTACATTGAGGTTTTCTATTGCTTCTATTTTGATATTTGAGGTTGATTTGGATGTGGTTCCTTTGGATATTTGTGGTATTGTATTAGGGAGTCCTTATCTTTATGACAGAAAATCTATCTTCTTCTGAAAAGAGAATAAATACCATCTCACAAAAGATGGATTGGAATATATTGTTAAGGCCCGTAGCATGGAATCCAACCCATCACTTATTAGTGCAGGTCAAATAAAGACAGCCATAAATACTTGTAATAACTTTGCGCTTACGATTGTAAAAACCAAAGAGCCTAATAAGTCTAATGCTCTCGATGTTCTTAAACATTTACATAAAAATGAAATGCTTGATATGAGACAGGTCTTTTAGTGGGGAGGAGGACAAATAAGGGCCTTCAAAATTTTGGGAGAAAAGATCAACCCTGCACCAATACTAGCTCTACCGGACCTTCAACAGCCATTCAAGATTGCAACCAGTACCAGTGCAGATGCCATTAGAGAAGATACACTTTTTAGACCTCCTAGTTTTGCATCTATTGTTTTGAAAAATGCTCATGTTAGCTATGTTGGAAAATATGTTATTGACGAAGTCTTCAAAGATGTATTTGAGAGGCTAATACATGGCTTGTAGGTGAAAATATTTTGGTTGAAGGACAAACTATTATGCCATTGGGTAAACCTTTTATTCCTACGATTGAGAAAATGCATGTAATTGAAGAAGCTTACACTTCTCTTGTATTTGGGCATTTTGGGGTAGAGAGGATTGTAATGTATTTGCTAAGGATATGTTTGCCTCAAATGAATGTAATTGTAACCATGAATTTAAAGGGGTGTGTGCTGTGCATTTTTAGGCCCACTTATAGAAAATTGGGGTTGTACACACCACTCCTTGTTCCTTCTCATCCTTAGAAGAATATCTCCTTGGACTTTGTAGGGGGGTTTCCTATGTCAAAAATGGGTCATGACTACTTGCATGTAGTAGTGGATATGTTCAGCAAGACGTGTGTCTTGATGCCATGTAAAAATCAGATCATTGCTGAGCAAACTACTCAACTTTTCTTTCAATATATATGGGTCCACTTTGGACTGCCCACATCCATTATCTCAGATCGAGACACTCGATTCCTTGGAAAGTTTTTATGGACAATGATGGACACCAAGCTGAAGAGGAGTATTGCTTTCCATCCACAGACTGACAAACATGCAGAGGTTGTTAACAGAACAATGGTTCATTTTCACTGAGGCTACTGCAGCAAACATCCCAAGTTATGGTATGACAAGCAAAGAGTTGATCACTAGTTTCAAGGGGGAGATCAAGTGTGGTTCCACATCAACAGAATTATGTTGAAGGGAGATGGAAAGAAGATCGATCCCATCAGATATGGACCTTTCACCATATTGGAGAAAATTGGCACAACTACCTTTCGCCTCGATCTACCACCGTACATGCAGATATACTCAGTTCTAAACATAGAGAACCTGAAACTTTATGAGCCTCCAATGATCGTGGATCGGAGGGAGATTGTTTAAGTGCCTTCAGTGGACAAGTTTTCTCCTAAGTACTTGGACGTGTTAAAGGAAGATATCATCATGGAAAAAAGGATGAGGACTTCAGGCAGAGGTGATGTTGAATATTTTCGAGGGGGCCTTAAGGGCACACATCCAAGTAAAGCACGGTGGATCGAGAAAGAAAAAGTAAGGGAGCAATTTCTCACCTGCCTGTTGATTGATGAGGCTTTTGGAGGCCCAAAATTTTCTTAATGGGGAGGAATGATCAAGTAGGATCTAAAAGGAAAAAAAATCAAAGTCCTTATATCTCAGCAAAAACATCGCCAAGTCAAAGAGCTCGTTGCAATATTTCCTATGGCACAAATGAAACTTCAAACAGAGTTACAATGAAGAAGATATGACCAGTCAAAGTTGTGGTCAAACCAGTCAAAAGTCAACACTGATGTCATCATCTGTACAACTGAAGTCATCATCATCCATACAGAGTGATATTATGTTGATGTCAACATGACACGTGGTAGCATGATAGGCTACCACGTGGCACAATGATTCAGCCTTTTTGGTGGCCACTTGGACCAATTGGTGAGTGACATGTGGCACCCTAAGTGATGCCACGTGGCACCACCCAGAGGTCGCCACGTGGCCTCTTGACAGCACGAAGCGTGTCAAGGTGACTGGACAGGGGGAAGCCTATCCCAAGGTTCCACGTGGCAACCCCAAAATTCCCAATGATGGCTAAGGACCAGATTTCAAAAATATATATATAATGACCGTTGGGTCGGCCGACACCGAATCCGAAATCCCGTATTCCGGCAGCAACCACGAAAAATATGACCAAACCATCCAATGGTGTCAACGCCAAATTTGGCTCCAATCCAATTGGCGATCAGTTAGTACCACTTCCAGTGACCATATTCCGAGATATCTGGTCGGATCCCCATCCATGCACTGGTATCATCATGCTTGATGGAAAGTTGCTAAACTTATCAGCAGATGCACCAAAAAATGGCAGAAATTGAAACCTTATGACAAATTTGGAGTGTACATGTCTGACGGTTGTGATATTAATATGGTTGTAAAACTATATTTTAAAATATGTTTTAACGTAAAGTTTAAATGGAAAGCCCACGGGTTTGACCCTGGGTTTCCCCAACAATAGACTCTAACATTAGTCTTGGCTACCAACGAACCATGCGCAGGACTTTGTAAAGTCCGCCCCAAAATTATTATTTAAAACCAATTTTTACCATCTGCTCAGGGATCTGCGCCCAACGGTTTGTACAAAGCATGAATTTTGATGCACGGAGGATAAATTATTGCAATCTGGTGGCATGAATTTCAAGGCATACAACCCAGTAGAAGCTGGAGATGACGATGTCAAATTGAGACGATTTGATAGTTGATTTTTCACTACTCCTCGCCACTAATTCACTGGTGCAGTCATATTTTGCATTAGAGCAGTGAATATGAAGGCCACTTTTCAGACTTGAGGTATAGCCATGTAATTGTTGCCATTTTTTGTTGAGAATAATATAAGAGCATCTCCACTTCAAAGCGGGCCTAGAGACGTAGTCCATTGTTGGATGAACTTCATTATCACGTCTTGTGTTCTTGTTCTTATTCTCATCTTTTCTCCATATTTTTGTCTTCTTTAATTATGTTGCACATAAGCTTCGTTTACACTTTTTAATGTAATTCTTTTAATAAGTCATCGATGGAAAATATCTCAGATCACATAATCATAAAAATTATGAAGAATACCTTATGGTTTACCATGAGGGAAATGGATGAAAAATGAGGCATAAATTCACATCTTGCAAAAAAAATTGCTCCCAACTTAAGGAATGTTTCCCTTCTATATGCAGCTAGAAATTATCGAAACAAAACATAGGTTGAAAACACATTTTCCCCATAGATAATTCATCACCCAAAACATAATTCTCATCTTGATCTTCAATGGCATATTGAAAAGAAGATAAAGAAAAACACAAATGAAAATCCGTGCTACAAAACTCTTGTTTCCCAGGGCAAATCGCAGCCTCATTATAGTGATCACATGAATGTTCACCAAAATTTGAGCATAAGGGTGGTTGAGAATCTTCTTTATAAAATAACTCCAAGTGATCAAAATAATGTGTATCATACCTCCTAGGATATGGTTGAAAGTCGTCATATGAATGTTGTAATGAATCATTCCTACGTGGTTGAAAAAAATATGTGAACATATCATTTTCATGCTGCCAAAAATATGAATCATTAATGTACACAGATGTGTGTCCCAAAGGCAACAATTCCACACTCTTGATCCTAAATTCATCATCGGTATCATAAATGGGATCCCCATCAAAATGAAAACAACGCATATCCCATTTATGCCTTCCAATACGCAGAAAATCATCAATATGGTCATCTTATTCTTCATCAAATGAAAAATTTACCAAATTCAAGGGTTTTTTTCTGAAAACTCTTCACTTTCCAAATCATCAAAGGATGCATCACACAAGTCAAAAATGTGGAAAAGAGTACAACTTACCATACCCTTGTCTTCATGAGGAAGGATGCTCTCTTCAATCGGGTCATCACCATGGCCTTGATATTCAACATGATGTGCTTCATCCAACTCTTCTTCTTCTTCAATGGATTCATGAGATGGCTCTGGTTATACTTCACATACTTGGTGACTTTCCTCATAAATCTCTTCTTCAAGCTCTTTTTATTCATTCAATTCTTCATCATCTTCAACGGGGTTATAAAATAATCCCTCTTTATGAAGGGATTTTGTAAGATCTTGAAAAGTGTCTTTATACCTTTGAAATATTGGCCCCCGATGCTTGAGAAATTATTCAATGAACATTGCAATACAAGATACACTTTTTGGACTACAAGAATGTTTGGCCCAGTTCTTTTGTCTTGCTTCCAAGGATAGTAAAAATAACCTTATTAGCAAATATTCATGTATCACATTTATTTTTGAAGTATATTTGAAGAATTTCACAACATGAGTAATGGTTGAATATGGATCACCATCAAATTTTTGACAATTATCCAACCAATCTGAAGAAAAGTGATTCGGGTAGCTAGGAATATTCTTAATATCAAGAGAAGGAAACATTTCATGAAGTTCTCATGGTGCCATAATTCCTTCATTTGAGAATATGCAACTTTAAACAAGATCTGAAAATAAGATGATACCTTCTTCAAAAACATATGAGTGGAGTCACTAAGATGAATCTTCAATGCCTTTACAACAATGCTTGATTCACCTTACAAGCACAGGGCCTTCAAAATTCACATAGGGAAAAGGGATCCTTCCCTCAATGGAGTCTCCATATGAGCACACTGGGTTAGGCTTTGACACATACTCATCAAAATAATGTAGAAGCATAGAGTTCAAATATCCAGGAAGAATGACTCAATCCTCCTCGGAAACAATGCCAAAATGTTATCACCCAATCTAGCACCCTTGCAAAGCCTATCACAAAATGCAAGTCAAGTGTAAACTTTAAAAATACTTTCCATTGTCAACTTAGCAATTGCTTCCCTCATTTTAGGGAAGGATGAAATCCAACACAAGGGAAGCTTCCCTAATAACTTCAAGGAATCCTATAAAAATACAATTCAATTTTATGGCCTCCTATGCTAGTTACTCACTAAGTAAAGGTTTAAGGTAAATACAAGATGTTTAAGTAAATCAATTCCAAATTTGTGTATGAGATGTTTAAGGCAATAAATGATGATTAACAAGTCAAATAAGTCAAATAAATGCCCTGAAACACTACAAATCAAAAGAAAATATATGGCTATCATAAAACTTGTACTAAAAGATGATTACTTAAGCAATATAATAAGTTACAACAACAAAAATATAGCAACCTTTAAAACTAATAGGCATGCAATGAAATAGGGTTAAAAATGCAAGCCAAAAATAGGGTTTAAGATAACAAATGCTTGATGAGATGTAAATGGCATGAAACAAGCTTGAAACACCAAGTACGTCAAACCCTAGCAAGCTGAAAATTGTAACGACAATACAATAAATGATGTCAAGGAATATTTTGAGGATGAAAAATGCCAATGAACACTAGACTTTAAGCTAAGAAGAGGTAGGAAGTTGAGGGCAATTTCTAGTCTAACCATAAAATGTCAAAGGAGAGGTAAAAATAGGGTTTAAGGTCACTTTAAGAGAAAAATACTAGTGTCATAAAGCTTCCTTGGGCATATGGATTCAAATATGCACTCTCTTGGAGAGAAAAGGAAAGAGAAAGACCTAATAACTAAACCCTAAGGTAGTCCACTACAAACCCTAGGTATTAATTCTTTAGAAAAGCAACTCAAGGTAGTCCACTACAAACCCTAAGAGGTCATCCTATGTCTTCTAGGAACCTTTAGCAAGAGATCAAGATCAATATTGGTTAAAAACCTAGAGTAGTCCACTACAAACCCTGTAACTTTAACCTACAAGAATAAGACTAGGGTAGTCCACTACAAACCTTAGAATTATCCCTATGTCCTTAAACAAGCTTAAATAAATGATTACAAGGCAATATAGTCCACTACAAACCTTCCTATGGTTTCAAGACAAGGTTTATTCAAGAAAATACAAAATCACATGCAATTATCACCACTTTGATAAGACATTCACTTAATACATCAAGAAATAAACCATCAATGACTTAGAAAGAGCACTTACTAGGTAAATCAATGAGCATCCATGAAACCCTAACCATGAAATCATCAACAAAACTTGAAAAGCATCCACAAGGTCACCGCACATAAGTCATCCACAATGGAACAAAGAGATAGAAGACAAGTGTAGTGATGATTCTCCACAAGGTGAGTTATGATTTACAAAATAGAGTGATCCCTCTATCTATATGAGGCAACCAAGTGGTATATCCCCCTAAGAAGCCCCTAAAACATGTAAATCCATGATACAAGGTGGATAGGTATTAGTCCAACCCCCAAAAGTGCCTCCAAAATGAAAATACAATGCTAAAACATCAAAATGTCCTCCTAAAATCCCACATGTGTGAGTGTAAAGTGCCAAAAGAGGGTGATGTCATCTCCTCAAGGGGTACAAAATCTCCAAAAGCCACATCCATCCCAAAAAGATACAAAGCATTGTCAAAGTCCATGTCCCCTCATCAATAGGGTCACATCTCATCTTCAACAAGTTGCCAACTCATCACCCATGTGCTAGGTCGACTCAATGAAAATCCATATCACTCCAAGCATGACATCATCCTCTAGATATGCAACATCTTACGTGAAAATTCCAATGTCATGAAGGAGGAAGACTCCATCATCCCTCTAAAGGGGTATATCACCATCATCACATTTCATGTCATCAATCTAATCCATAACATCCTCAAAGGGTGCATGACATCATCAGGGGCTCCATTTGGCATGTCTAGTTGCATGTGCAATATCCTGGCCCATCAACATAACATCCCAAGTCCAGGAGGTGTCGAGAGGTGTAAAAGGGAATACCAAGTTATGAAGTAGCTCAATGCTCATAATCAAAGGCCCAATGTTGTCCATACAGTTTGCAATGTCCAAGGTAGAAGCACCAAAACATCCTCCATAGGACATTCTCTAGGGGTGCATAATCATCAAGCAAGGGTTCATAGAATTAGGTAAGCCCAACCATTATGGATACAAGAGCCATTAGAATCATAAAAAGTAAGCCATGATTTAATACAAAATCCACATAAGCAATTCACATTTAGTATCTTCTTCAAACTTCACACTAGCTTAAGACTTTATGCAATTTGTCAAGTTTAGGTATGGGAGGACAATCACAAGACCATATTAGGTGTACCAATACCCAAGTAGAGGAGTAGTTCCTGAGAAACCCATCAAAGTGTAAGTAAAAGAGAATGAAATGACATGACATGGAATTTACTTCATGGTCATGGTGTCATTGACATGCAAGGCCACATGTGAGGTTCATCTCCATGAGCACCTTTGTAGAGGGAGCGCTTGGTGCATTGATTTACTCATTCCTTGGTATTGTTTCTTTTTAAACCCCTATTATTGCCTTTTGATATTCATTTATTTCTTTGCAAGATCTTGTTTAGGTTTATGCATTTGTTTTTATTGGGATTCAACTAAGTCCTTTTGGTTTGATATGCATTACGACTTGGGGTTGTGGCCTCATAGAAAGTGGGTAGATCTCAAGTTGATCTTTGTATTGTGATTTGTTGTTTGTCATCCCATTTCATTTTCAATTATTTTACCAACTACATCAACCTAGGGAATTCAATCCCCTTCTTCTCATAGGGGGGTGAAGGTATGAACATTTTTTGGATACATGTAATAGCCACTTCCAAAAGAGAGTACAATGGAAGGAATTAAGATGAAAAATATCAAGTACAGAAGGGAATGGTACACTACCCCTATCAAGGCCTCCTAGTAGTACCCCCTTTCCCCAAGAGTGACACACACTTGATTAGGACACATAGTATGGCCACCAAGGTGAAACAAGGAAAAAATCATAACTTCCAAGCATCATGATCTATTATCTTACTTCAACCCATTATCCTCACCTAAATGCCTAATGCATTAAATGTAACACTTTGTATCAAAAAATGACTAATGTGCCTCATGTGTGTTGGACCACCATCATCCGATGAACCTGCTGATAAAGTGAATAAGTTGAGGAATGATGAGGGGGGAGGCATCTGAGGGGTTGTTGTCTATGGAGAATGTTGATCATCATCTTTGGTATCATTATCTACAATGTATATCATGGAGAATGATCTCCTCTAGTTACCCCTAAGTAAGAGGGGGTAACAATAAAGAATGTGTCAGATATGTCCATGACTTCCATTGCTAACTAAATATTTTCCAAACATAGTGATTCAAAGTAACAACAATTTATCCTTTGATCTAGATCCCACTACACTCAGGTCGTGGAAACTTGTATAATATATTACAAATTACATCCTTCTTGGATCTATGTGCCCTCAAAATAGATACTCAAAAACTACTACCATCAGCATCCAGCCTCGAGGTAGATCATTGCAGCATATGTTCCCATTTGATATTGTTTTCCCTTCACTCAAAATTTTCATCTTCTCACTCTTATACCATATTACAAAAATGAGTTAGATCACTTAATGGAAAAACACTAGATATGGTTGAGCCACATAATTAAACACAAAGGAAGATACACACAAACAACACAATATGATATTATGAAAAACACTTGAGTGGCTATTAAAATATAGTTAACATCCTTATATAAGGTTACTCATTGAACAAGTCATTTCCACTTATGAATGTGGGATACACTGCTTTATACAAAAAGTTTTCTGACTTTTTCTTATAAATCGTAAGCCTTGTATTCTAACAAATAGAATAAGGTAATATACAAATACTACATAAAATATTCATCTAATATAAATCCGCTAAGCCAAATTGACATATGAGAACCCCTTGTTTGTGGGACAAGGGACCCCTTCTATACAACAATTTGACTACTTAGTCTAAGAGGTGTACATACCCTACTCCCTTCATATTTGAACCTATGACCTTCAAGGAGGAAACGCATCTTTTGGACCATTAGGCTCGCTTAGAATATACACTTATATTTCAAAAAGGTGGTCATAGTAAATATGAATAGAAAACACATCTAAACCCAAAATCAAATTTAGTTTGTGCATCATTACAAGTTCAGTGTATTCAATCAGATTAGATATATTTTATCCAAATTTCTATATATATATATGGAACAATACAGAGCAATATATTTTAGGAATTGTGCTTAAAAGATGATGGAACAATACAGAGCATAAAATAGTCTCATAATCCACAAATTTGGTAGTTTTGTATGGCATTTCCTCGAGAAAAAATTGACCCATATCAATTCATATTATTGTTCCAATTATTTTATATCCATATTCATGCAAGGAAAAACTTATGTCCCACTGGATAAAATTGATATGCATAATCGATTTCTCATTTGTAACAATCATAGATGGAACTATTCCATGTAGTTTGTATTTACCATGAAAATTCCCAAAATTTAGCACCTTGAAATTGGTTCTTAATATTTTGGAAAAGAAGTTCAAGGAAATCCACCATGGACATAAGAAGACGCAACCATTATCATAATTTCCAAAAAATGTTATGGTATTATTTGTTACCTTCTCTCCAAAGTGTATATCTTTGTCTATTTTCACAACTAAAATCATAGGCAAAAAAAAACAATTTACCTCCCAACCAGTAAAAGAGTGTTTATTCCTCTTTATAACTAATTTTCTTGGGTACCTCTCCTTAGGGATATCCTCTATGGAAACATGTCATACTTGTGAACATGTAACCCCTTGCTTTGCCATCTTTCTACTAGCTTCTTTGATCCAAGTGACCAATTGGGGCCATCTCCGAACAGATCTTGACTTTGGTAATTTCCAATCTTGAACTTATCGAACCCATTTCCAACCCTTCCCAACACCCCATTCACAATTTGTATGCAAAACTTATGGCCCTGATAATTTTAAACTCTAACTCAATCTCTCAGGACCTTGCCTATTTTACTTTTTAACTCTAGGGTTAGGGTTTATGTCTTAGGATTTTTACCTTTTAGGTTTTTTGCATATTGTTTTTAAAAGAGGCTTTGACCTCTTATTATGGGGATTTTTACAAATGAGTAGTCGCACATCTATTCTCAAAGATAAGTTATGACATTCTTAGCCACTGTGTATGTACAATGTTTTTCACCATTCTTTCAGTAGTAGAAATTGGTTTTCATTATAATATTTTGTTTCATATCATGTGTTTATTATTCATCGCTTTCTCTTATCACTTACATACAAATCATTCTTGAAGGTATCTCCTCTTGAAACAAAATCAGTCTCACAGTTGACCTCAAACAAGACACTAATACAACTGTTATAAATATGGAAACTTCATCTTCCTTAGGGTTTTTTTGGCCCGACTTCTAGTCAACACTTTCCAAACCTTTCCTACTCAAAAACTCCTACACTTTTTCAAGGTCCCGCCTATTTCTATAAGAGATTTCATACAATCCATCATTCCTACACCAATCTCCTCCCAAAATTGTGTAACTAATGCTACAAAAAAAACTATAGTTTTCCTGCAATAAGGAAGTAGAAATTTCGCAGTCAACACTCAAGATACCACAATGAGATACATACAATCATTTACAAACAACACATCATTTTGACATAGGGAATGAAGGAATCAATAATATAGACTTCAACAACATAAAGGCAATCAAAAGGTATGTTGCATAGTTGGATAATTCATTTATTGCGGACCAACTTAAATGGAGATGGACATCTTATGATATTTCAAAGATTGTCCTTCAACTAGTTTACAATACGTATTTTAGGAAAAGAGATATAATCCATGGAAGTAAAAGATATAGTATTGTGCCCTAGTTAATTCTTGGGTATGAAGCTCTAAGAAAATATAGTTAGAAAAAAACAAAAACAAAAATGGTATCAAAGCTTGTCTCAGCCAAAATATAGTACTTTATATTTTCTAAGCATCTACTTCAATTATGTGCTTCCATATAGTAGCTTATCACATCATTATAGACATTCTAAATATTTAATAAGAAATAAGTTGACCGAATTTAGTATTTCCAAACTCTTGGCACTAATAACTTCTTAATATAAGTTAAATATGAACTTTCCTAAAATATAGCTTCATTTCACATTTACGTGTCTAAATTTAAAATCCATATCAGTTGGTAACTAAGTTTGCAGCATCTTCGGGATTAGGGTTTCCGCAACTAGGATGATCGAAAGAAAAGTTGATGTGGGGGTCCTATGACTGTGTTTGGACTTGAAAAAGGGTTCGGGCTTCCATAGCATGGATGACATGAACCCTTATTCCTCGTTGGTCGACTACTCTGATGACAACTTTTCAGAGGAATGGATTTTTTCGACCCCGCTTAGCCTCATCACGTTGGTTGACAGGATGTTGATGCATCTAGTCGATGGTAAAGTACTAGAGAATGATGTAGGACAAAAGGATTTATGTAGGCCAGCTCTAAGGCTCCTCCTCCTTCTTCTACGAGGAGGTTTGAGTCCACAAAATCTAAGAATGGGTTAAGACTTGATAGAATTTATGTACCGACAGAAGGTCGGTCACCTAGAGTGAATGTCAATCCCTTGGATTTTGTGATCTTTGTGTTCGATAGTTTGTCTCCTCCATCATCTAAGAGAGGTGAGGGTTTCATTGGGTATATTTTGGATGTCTCCTAGTTCCAAGGAGGTGGAGGGTTGATAGAACTTAGTCTGAAGACGAAAAAGAGATGAAAGTCGTTAAGAGTAGGGGAGGTCGCATGTATTTGGTGGTAGGGAAGGACATGCGCTTAGACAAAGTTTGATTTGTCGAAAATACCGTCGGTGGGTAAATTCTTCAGTCATTGTATTTCTTTGAACTTGTTGGGAGATTGGGTTGCTCAAGTGTGGGCTCCTAGGTTCGGGTATATTCTAGTACTTCATAGTCTTGAAAAGGGGTGGTGTGGTTTTATCTTCAAGTTGAAGGAGGATGCCCTTAATATTATTAAAGGTGATTGGTTTTTAAATAGTACCCATTTGTCCTTGAATCCTTGGCACTTGTTATTTGATGCATCGTCTAAGTCTCTATGTAGATCGTTGGTCTAGGTTAAGCTATCGGGGTTACCAATGGAATTTTGGTATGAGCAGGTGTTAAGGGAAATTTGGGAATCATTTGGGGAGAATTGTATTAGTGTAAAATAGTTTTTTGGAAAGTACAAATTGTTTGGTTGTCGAGGTCTTAGTTGATTTGGATCTCTCCAAGGGTTTGTTTGAATCTGTAGAATTGGTTTCGAGGTCTCGACGCTACACTCAAATGATGGATTACATCCACATTTTGTTTCAATGTGCTAGATGTCATGCCTATGGTCATATAATGGTTTATTTTCCTAGTAATTTTACTCGAAAGGTGTGGATAAAGGTGTCAAAGGAGAATGCAATAGGCTAGGACTCTATGCAGACGCAAGGTGAAGAAGAACCTCGAAAGGAATATGCAAACACTACTTCATCGGATTTTCACCGAAAGGATATTATTGGAGCGTGTGATTTTAAGATTGGTGACTTATCTATTCAGTGGATTGAGCGATACCATGGAGATGATCTGTTGGAGGGTTTGTCATCTCAGTCACTTTATCGATGGGAATTATTTCCTACTTATGAACTACCTCTTTCCTCATCTTCAAAATCTGGAGTTATCGACTCAATGGGTAAGTCTTTTCATGTTGTTCTTTTACTAACTAGGAGTCAGTTGCAAAATGAGTGTGGTGACATTCCATTTCATGAGGTTTTCCCAATAGAGAATATGGTTGTCTCCCCTAGAACGTGTTTTCCTATCGGATCAAAGTTGGAGGAGCCAGTTAATTTTAAAATTCTGGATGAGATCTATGAACCCTTTCATTTGTCATCTACCCCAGTCTTAATGGGGAACCCCTCTGTTTCTTTGGGGATTTCTTCTAAGGGAGGTGGTCATTATAACTTAAGATATAGCGGGGGGATTCTTGTTTAGTGCTTGGTTTTTCAAGGGGATTTGTCATAAATAAACTTGTGGACCCTGGAGGAACTGTGGTTGGTATAAAATCGGCACTGCGACATGCACAAGAACATGTGATGCATGAGATAAACCAAGGTTGTTAGATGCCTATAATTGGGGCTTTAGAGTAGGCCATACCCCAAAAAAAATTTCCCAATGAAGATACTTTATATAAATGTTTGGGGGTTGTTAATATTATGGTAGTTGCGGGAGGTATTTACCCCCACGTGTGAACCTGACGAGAATAGAAGACTCTGGGAAGCAAGAGAAACCCTAATGAATTGGCTAATAACCCTAGAAGCCTTGCCGGATCAAGAAGATAATTTATATTAGGCTATTAGCCTCCAAGAGAAGAAGTCGGTAGAATTAATAATAATATATTGAACAGACACATACCCAGAAGGAGAAGTCGGCCCCAGTAAACTGGCAGGATTACTATAAATACAGGGTGTCAGTCTTTCATTTGTCAGCATCTCAGGAATGTAGTTTTCCCAATTGGTGCACACTACAGTTACAGTTGGTGCGCAGGTTTGGAGGAGGGTTGCAGCTGCAGCTGCAGCAGCAGCTAGTTTCAGTATTGGCTTGAATATCTCTTGGCTAGGGTTTGGAACATTTGATCAGCTTTTTGTGATGCGCTATCCTTGGGGATTGATGCGCTACTCTTTGTTTGGCTATCTAGCCTAGGGTTTGCTTCCGGAGGAATTCTCAGTCAAGGTTAAGGTGCTCGGAGGGAGGCTTCGGCCTGTGGTTGGGTGACGAGGGTATCGTCAATGGTAAAATGAGCACACCATCTTCTATATTCTAATAGGTTATGGGCCCTGTTGAAACAGAGCTTAAATTTTTACTTTAAGAACAAAACTTTGGTATCCTGGAGTCTTTGCTGTATCAAAATCTTTATAAAACAAAAACTTTCCCTACCTAACGAATTTGAAATATACTTGGGATTTATTCTTGGAAAAGGA
>ML788684.1:318246-329155 GCA_009831015.1 Picea engelmannii | reverse complement strand
ATTATAAACTAATATTTAATTTAACACCCTCCCTTAATGGTCAATCTACTCACTACACCAAGTTTCTTTCGAAATTTTACATGCTTTTCGGGACCCAAAGACTTGGTGAAAATGTCTGCAGTTTGATCCTCTGTAGGACAATATTGCAACTCAATAGTTCCATCTTCTACAAGTTGTCTGATGAAGTGACAGTGTGTATCAACATGTTTGGTAGGCTCGTGGAATACTAGATTCTTGGCAAGTTTCATTACCCCTTGATTGTCACAGAACAAGGGTCTAGGCTCTCTCTGTTGCATCTTCATATCTGATAACATCCTCCTGAGCCAGACAACCTCGCATGCACCTTTCAATGCTCCTCGATACTCTGTTTATGTCGATGAAAGGGCACCTGCATGTTGTTTCTTGCTGGTCCATGTGACCGCACCCGTGCCAAGGCTGAAGACATATCCAGAAGTGTATTTTTTGTCATCAACGGAACCTACCCAATCTGAATCTGTATACCCACACAACCTCGGGTCTTTTCTCTTGTTGTACATAATACCAAATTCAAGTGTCCCTTTCACATATCTCAGCACTCGCTTCGCTGATGTCCAGTGCTCTACTTTCGGCGCTATCATAAATATGGAAATGAAGCTCACAGCAAAACTTAGATCAGGTCTAGTGGTTGTAAGATATATCAAGTTGCCCACTAGTTGTTTGTATAGTGACTCACTAACTTCCTTTGAGTCAGTCTTGGCTGAAAGTTTCAGCCCTTTCTCCATAGCTGTAGAGGAGATTTTGCAATCCTCCATCCTGAACTTATCCAGCAAACTCCTGGCATACTTTGCTTGTGAGACAAAAATGTTGCTCCCTGTTTTCCAAACTTCTACACCCAAACAATAGTGTAGGAGGCCTAGATCTGTCATGTCAAATGCTCTGCTCATGTTGGATTTGATCCATGTAATTGCATCTTCCTCACTACCTGTAATGATGATATCATCCACATAAACAACCAGAAGAATGATCTCATTACCAACTCTTTTGACATATAAGTTGGAATATGAAGGACTCTGTTGGAACCCTTGCTAAACCAAATACCTGTCAATCTTGATGTACCATGCCCTCAGTGCCTATTTCAGACCATATAGAGCCTTCTTTAGTATGCAAACTAGATGCTCCTTCCCTGCAACCTGAAACCCCTCTGGTTGGCACATGTATACCACTTCCTTCAAATCTCCATTGAGGAAGGCACTTTTCACGTCCATCTGGTGGACCTTCCAGCCTTGTTGTGCTGTCATGGCTAGAACAAGACAAATAGTGCTCATCTTCGTTGTAGGAGCAAAAGTCTCATCATAGTTAATGCCTTCTCACTGAGAGAATCCTTTTGCAAATAACCATGATTTGTACTTGTCAAGTGTACCATTTGGCTTGTACTTGACCTTGTACACCCATTTGCAACCAATGGGTTTCTTCCCTAATGGAAGAGCTGTGAGATCCCAAGTCTGATTTTCATCAAAATTTCATGTTCGGCCTCCATGGCCTTTTCCCATTCAGGTCTTCCTTTTGCTTCCTTGAATACCTGAGGCTCATAGATCTCCTAAATATTGGCCATAAGAGAAAAGTTGATTGTGCCAGTCTGTTGTTTACTCTTACCCCGTGATGATATTCCCTCGATCATCTCTCCTATCCGAACATCTCCAATGGTGTTGTGCCACCACTTGGGTATTTTGGAATCCCTGGTTGCCAAGTCAGTATTGCCACCATGACTTGGGCTTCCAGCTTCAGAATGTACTGATCTGACTGACCTAGGAGACTCATCCTATTCTGACTCCTCATCATCATGCTCAAAATCTTCCCCCTCTTCAGGTGGAGCTATCAGAATCTTGACACCTAAATCTTCAATGACTTCTGGCTTCTCAGTAACTCTGAATGCAGGAGGAGTATGGAAGGGTCCAACCTCCTCATCAACAACAACATCTCCGCTAAATCTCACCTTATCAGTGTCAACATCAACTAATCTGTAAGATTTATGGGTGTCGATGTACCATGTAAGCATCATCTTCTTACTCTTCAAATCTAACTTGTTTCGCTTCACAGCTAGAATCCAAGTGTAAGCAGTAGAACCAAAGACCTTCAAGTGACTTACTTTGGGCTTTCTTCCAAACCATGCTTCCTCTGGAGTCTTCTGCTTTATTGCCATCGTGGGAGATCTATTTAGCAAGTACACTGTTGTGAACACTGCCTCTGCCCAAAACCTGTTAGGAACACACTTGTTCTGCAACATACATCTGGACATCTCTGTGATAGTGTGGTTTCGCCTTTCAACCACCCCATTATGTTGTGGAGTATAGGGTGTGGTGTATTGTCTCTTATCCCATGTTTAGCACAAAAATTATTGAATTCTTTGGAGCAGAATTCTCCACCATTATCATATCTAAGAGAGGTAATATGACAACCTAACTCATTCTCGACTAATGCTTTAAAGTTTTGAAATTCTTTAAACATGTCAGACTTCAACTTCAAAAAATACACCCACATTTTCCTACTGAAATCATCAACAAACAGAAGGAAATACCTAGCACCGGTGATCGATGTCGTGTTCATTGGTCCACATACGTCTGCATGAACCAGCTGAAGGATCCTCTGCACTCTCCAAGCTTGTCCTTCATCAAATGGCACTCAATGTTTCTTCCCTGCCTAGCAAGCTCCACAAACTCCCTAAATCTTCTACTAAATGTCTAGAAGTCCATCTACCAGTTTCTCTCGTGACAACTGAGAGAGGTAGTTAAAATTGAGGTGCCCATACCTCTGATGCCATAGTGTGTAGATGTATGATGCACTCTTCGCTGCCAATGCATGCTCTCTTCCCTGCCCAATATCCACCAATCTGAATAGACTATGGTCCTCCACACCAAGAGCAACGATCTTCTTGGTATTCTTGTCAATGATATAGCACTTGTGATTGCTAAAGTTGACATCCAAGTGAGGAGAGTGCCTCATAATCTGACTAACTGAGAGCAGATTAAGATCCATACCCGGCACATAGTGGATGTTGAGAAACATAAGCATCTTTCCTCCGAAGGAAATCTGAACATTCCCCTTACCAACTATATTATACTCCTCGCCTCCACCGAAGATCACTGAGTCTTTGGATGGACTAGGTGTAAACTTTGTGAACCAATCTTTCTGATTGGTGAAATGCTTGGATGCGCTTGAATCAACAAACCAAGCAGATGACTTGGACTGATCTGTTTGTGTACAGGCCATAAAGGCATAGAAGGCTACCTCCTTCTCCTTTGTGTGCTCTATGACATGGGCCTTCTGTTGAGACCCTCTGTGGTTGTGCTTCTGATATGCCAACTGCTTTCTGCAGTGCTTCTTCATATGGCTAGTCTTGCCACAGTAATGACAAGTGATGGTCTTCAAGCTTTTGGTGGCATCCTCATCATTGCCTGGACCAGGTTTCCTTGTCCATTTGCCTTTGCCTTTAGCTTTGGCTGCAAAGGCTTTCTCTGAACCCTCTGTCTCACTTTTTCTCCCAAACTGCTTCTTCCACCTGTCATGTTGCAAGAGCTTATTGGATAGCTCTCCAAACTTCAGGTCAACGTCTGTAGCTATGATGTTCAGGGTCTCCATGAAGTGCTTGCAGGACCCTGGCAAGTTGTTCAACGTGATCACCACCATGTCCTCTTCTGCCATCTTCCGACCAATGGCCTCCAACTGCTCTTGGATGTCCTTGATCTTGAGTAAGTGCTCTTGGAGAGAGGCACCCTCACTCATCTTGATTGAGAACAACATATTCTTTAAAAAGAACGCTCGACCCTTATCTGAAATCTCATGGGTCTCTTTCAACTGTTTCCAGATCACTGCAACAGTCTTCCCATTCTGAACCTCAAGTAGCATCTCATCTGTCACATACAATTTGATCAGCATCACGGCCTCTCTGTCTTGGCCATCAAACTTGTCCCGTTCTTTACCTACAACCGTGGGACGAGGACTTATGCCCAGAACAACATCTGACAGGCACTGGTACGGAAAAATGGCCAACATGCATTGCTTCCAGGTATTGTAGTTCTTCCCAGAGAACTTTTGGTTGCCTTCCAACATGGTGTTGGTCAATGTAGCCATAGATGATTGTAAAATATTGAACTTAGCAAATAAATAATGGCAAAATACCTACAATCTGCCCTCAACCAGCTCCAAATCAACCAATTTCTCCTCAAATCTGCTAACTCAAGAAATTAGCAGTAAAAAAAAAAACACCAGGTCTTCGAAGTTGGGCACCAATCTGGGTAAGAACAGACCAATCTGGCTTTTAAAACCGAAAAATCAAATGAACCCAACTCCGGCTGATCCGAAATCCTTTCGTCTCCTTGGGTGTGCTACGTTGGTGATCCCTCGATCCGTCACTGCCGGCAGTAGTCCCTAGGTCTTCATGCACTCCCAGACTCCGTGGCCCTAACCTTGCTCTGATACCATGTAATGGAAATCGAGCACACACAGAAACCAAGATAACTTGAATAAGGTTATTTGTCATTATTCAATCAATGAAATAAGAGAGCAAATAACTTTCTTATATAGGTTACAATCAAGTAGAGTCAAACCACTTTATGAATGTGGGATAAAGTGAAAATATAAACTAAAATCAAATATCTGACCTAAAAGCGAATAAATTAACCTAAAGTCACTTTGACTTTATTAATGCCTAAGTCTAATTTCTAATTGACCATTATAAACTAATATTTAATTTAACATCGTGTTGTTTTTAATGAATTTCTTGATCCCTATCTCCAATGAATCTATCCCTCTCAACACTAGGACATTTATTCTACGGGTTTGATTTAGAAGCCCAAGTACCTTGGTATCTATTATCATTAGCAGTAGCTTACCTCTTATATAGTAGGGATTTTTCACTATTAATCTCTGACCAAATGGTTTCTCCCATGTCCGATCTCAACTCATTATCATATTACGGATATTCATACACGTTGATGGTAGCACTATCATAGATCTAGTTGAAGGCCTTGGACCTGTATGGCTATTTTCAACATCCATTCTAAACCTCTAGTGTGAGTTTCCCTCTAGCTATCTCTATACATGTTCCAACCCTCCTTTCTAGTCATGGCCATGCATTTGATAGAAAAAATTGAGAGTAGTGTTATGTTGGTGGATTGAAGCTAAAGGGTGTGAAGTGTGTTGCCTCTATTGACAATATCCATTGAGTTTGCTTACCCTTATGGTGCTCATTTTCCCCCTCCAAAGTGACCCTTTATATAGGGAAGTGATTCATGTTTATCTCCAAAGATTGGAATTAATCTTATTCGAAGACAAAAGAACCTTCTCATGGAGAATATTTAAGCCTACTTGCTGTAGGTTTCTTCCCAAGTGATATTGTTTAGTTTTTATTGTTTTTTCCAATTTCAAAAAAAATCAACTTCTTTTCTTTTCTCAAAAAATGTTGTTTAAATTATTAAAATTCAGTGTTTGATGCTCTAATATTAGCTATACATGCTAGAGGATAGATAGGTTGTTCATAGTGTTTTTTACTCACTCTTTTTTATATTCCTAGTTCTAACAACCAATTAGGATAAGTTTTTGGTACTTTCATACACGAAAACCCCTTATGCAATACGGTTTCGGTTTCCTCTCGGAGGAGCCGGTGGTGGTCCTCCAAATCCCCTTGTTCCTGCCATGGTCATTGAAGTGTTTGCAGTGCATTGAATGATGGCACGTCTAGCTGATGAGATAGATGGAGGTGGGAGATCATGGATATACAAAGAGAACTCGTGATGGAATGATGTCACTAGTCTCAAACCTTTGGGTCTCACTGTAGTCAATTAAGTAATTTCAAAATAAATATGAAAATGTGAAAATGTCTCCAAAGTAACGTTAAGTGTAAGTGCTCATGAAATTATCATGAAAACAAGTGAAGTGCTCAATTGGTGCACAATGTGGTTTTTAACTGTCAATAGTGGTAAAAGTGGTTTTAGTAACCAGGTTGTGTGATGATAAAAAGTAAATGCACATTCTTAAAACTTTATCAAGGCTTAAATAATCCATGTTAAAGGAAACTTGAGATGTAAATATGCTTCCTAACAAAATATAAAATAATAAGAACACATGTCATATATCATACTACATGATAGGTATTATGTAGTGAAGGTGAATCTATATTTTCGCATTAATAATAATTTCCATATAAGCTAGGTTGAAGTAGAGTTACAAGATGGGAATTAAAAAATAATAATGAAAGATTTAGATTTTTGTGCACTCACAATAAATAATATAGTGTTAAACATTTCATTTAATATAAATTATAATTTATTACATGCACAATTAATATTTTATGTATTTAATCTTAAATTTAGACTTTCAAAACAAAATAAAATTTTAATAAATATAATTAAACAATATAGTAAAACTAAAAAAATATTTATTATTATTCATTTATAAAACCTTTATAATTACATGATACTAAAAGGTATACTAGAATCATACATTGAGAAAATCTGAGAGAAATGCATTTTATTAGCTAAAACGGGTTTTAAGGGTAAAGACACAAAAATACATGTTTCATGTATTTTCATTTGATCTCACAGTGGGTTTCCTAAAAATATAAAGTATGGGTACTCGTTGGATGCATACTTAAATTATGCATCCAATGAGTACATGTACTCGATGCCTTTTTATATCTCAATAAAAGTATTAAAATGTATAAAGTACAAGTACTTGTTGGAGGCATAATTAAATTATGCATTTGCAATGTGCACTTAGATAAATTGAAAATAGGTGGAAAATTTGTATTTCTACTATTTCCTCCAAAACATCGAACATAATTTAAATAGTTTTTTTCTCTTAAATGTATTAATGATATAAAATAATTATTGTATTCCAAGTTGAACCCCTTATGATCATAATAAAAGTGAGACTTTTTTTTTACAAGTAGAGGTAGTGATAATATAAAAGGAGTAAGTTAATCAGTGGACAAACTCAACCATTTTTCCATCAAAATTTCTCCCTAAATCTTGTAGGAATTTTTCCCAAAGTTATAGCTCCACCAAATTTATGGGAACTTTGACAATGGAACTTTTCCCTCAAGGGTTTTAACCTTTTTTAAGAAAATCCAAATCTTCGGAATTTCAAAAAATTAATAAATGAGAGTGGAACTTTGCTTCGCTCTTAAAAAAAAATCACCTAAAAAGTTGAGTTTTTCCACTTTTTATCTCCCTCCAATATAAAACACGAATGTGTCAAACAATGGTGATGAAATTCATCAACACAAGCGAAAGAGTGATAGAGAGAATTATAGCAAGTTACGTCGAAGGTGATGAAATCCAAGAGATCTCTCATTATCCAGCTCAAGTTCCCTTGCAATCCCACAAAAGTCGCATGGTGGTAAACATATCACTAGGCACTAAGATACTTATTCACGAGTCATAGACAAGGGGTTACTAGCCTCACAAGTCAATCAACATGTGAATTTGAATGAGTTGGGAGACTCATGCAAATTCATTGGTCCAACCTCAACGTTGACACCAAAAAGGTAGTGTGTCCCTTACATTGGCAAACATAACCGCTAGAAAGGTTTTTCAATCTCCCTATGACAACTTATATGTTTCAATGAGAAATGACCATGGAGTGTTCTTGGGATGCCTAACTCCAAGGTCCTAACCTATACTATTAATTGTGTTTGGTTCCTCAGGTGAGGAGTTTAGTGGGTTGATTTAAAGGGTTAATTTAAAAATTCTTGGCTTGGCAACATAAACCAAGTTTTTTTCTTTTTTCTTTTAAAGAGTGATGAAGGAGATCTAGCACACTCTCAATCATTTTTGAATCATGTAGGTTGATAAAAAATCACAATGTGAAAACCATACTCCAATATGAAATAGGTTGTTCATCCTTCAATGTGTGCATAAGTGGTGTGAGCTTGTTAAAATTGAAAAGCTGACTTGAAAGTAGTTTGTGGAAATGGAAAATGCTTAAAAAGTAAAGAATCATTTTACCAATTCCATTTTCTCTAAACATGACTCATTTCAAGTAGATAAAAAACAATTAACACAAACTATAATTCTAGAAAAATATATATTTTAAACCCTCCCCCACCTGCTTAGCAATTCCTCTTTAAAAATTCATTTTTTATACTCCATTGTGCAGGTATAAACCGATAATTAGAGTGCAATTGCACAACTCTGCACACATGTGTGTCATGTAATTCCTAAATTGTGCCACTATGTGAACTATAGCCCATGAAATTGTGCAAAAATGGCTTTGATGATTGCACAGTTTTCAAGGAATGATGAAAACTTAAAAACTTGAAATTCACAAGCCTCGTAGTTGAGTGTTGGGGGGAATGAATTCAACATTATAGTGGTGAGTGCTAGAAAGCAATAGATAATGGAATAAAATTCCTGAATCCAGTGAATGGAATAAATTCAATATATCTTCCTCAATATGGTCAACATTTTGTTGTGTGTGATTTGGTGCACGGAGTAAAAAAATGCACTCAATCGAAAGGTTGGAGTTATTGAGAAAGAAAAAATGAAGTGTGAGTTGAGTGAATAAGAAAAACAAACTAAGCTAATTCCTCCAACATGTAATAATTTGAAAGAGAAGGGAGAATCAAACCTTAAAGTAAGCTTGATGGTGAGGTGGCTTTGAAGTGGAGCAAGAAGAAATGGATTCTAATGGAGAAGCCTTTTCGCAAAACTTGCACACAATGACAACAAAGAGCCATGAAAATTACAACTCTCTGACAATATTAGAAAATCAAATGGGTAGTTTAAAATCTAAAGAAGAAGCATGCAAACCATTTTAATAAGATTTTAGGGGGGAAAGAGACTGAATGTGTTACATTGTGATCAAAGATAAGAACATGATACAAAATTGAAATATTTTACCTTAAGAGAGTGTTGAAGATGGAATCCAAACTCTCTCTTTGAGGGGGTTCTTTCTTGTTTTAGGACTCTCTCACTAATCTTGGAGTGATTTGAGAATTTTCTCCCTTTATGTGATGGACAATGAAGGGGGAATTTGGGTCGCACAACCACCCATGAAGCACAATGAAATGGATTGAAGAAAGTTAGTTTACAATCTCTAATTGAAAATTTACAATGTAACCTTGATCACATTGAACCTATTTAATTGCATGGAGAAGGCCTTCATGTATAGGGTTTCCTATAGGAATAAATGGAGATCATTTCGAAATCTTGGCCCATTTGATTGTCTTGAATAACTCAATTAATCAACTTTGATTTTCAAAGTTCTACTAAACTGCATGTTCCAAGATTAAAACTCTGCATGAACTAAGGCATTATATGGGCAATGAAATTTAATGTGATGTTGGAAAAACAATAAGTGTGCAAGCATCTAAGGTCTACCACATAGTTCATGTGGAAAAAGAATTAAGGGCCCACGTAGTTCTCCTTTTGGTCAAATTTTTGGTTTAACTTCAGTCCTCCAAGAAAAATTGGGACTCTATAATATTGTGCTTCATTTTGGTGGTTAATGATGGCTTATAATGTCTTTGGCATAAAGTAATTCAATTGTGGAAGAAAATGAAAGTGGATATAACAAGGCCATCATAATAACATTAGGCACGATCTTTCCCAGAGGAAAATTGATCATTTGCATTTTGTTAATGTCATTCACTTGTCTTAGATCAATTGCTCACTTGATTTTAGAATAGATTATCATCATGACATGTTATTTGTTGGGATATTACCTAGTAACAAGTCAAATCACTTGTTGTGATGATAACCTAGGCTCATAACTAGGAAGAGGTCTCCAATAAAATGCCACATATAAGACGGGATGAGAGTCTTCGATAAAATACCACATATAAGATTGGGTGAAATTATTCAATAAAATACCACATATAAGACGAGGTGAAAGACTCCAATAAAATGCCACATATAAGACAGGGTGAAAGTCTCAATGACCTTAACAACCTATGGGTGAGGTGAATTAAATGTAATTAGCATTATCACAAGCATCAATGCGAATTGTTCCTATTAAAAAAATTAACACCATGATGTGTTAATAATATGTGTCCTTCATTGTCCCCGAGGTGTGGGACAGTTGGTGACGGAGTGTGTTGTGAAGCCACTCCGTGTTGAAAATTCACCGGTTCGAAACCTGCGGGGACAAAAAATCCAACCATGTTAAGGGTTGGTGTGGCTCAAGCCGGGTGCGATCCCTTGGTGATTTTGATAGCTTAGATGCCCCTGAGTCGCGGTTTCTCAAGCCACATGTTAATCCCGATGCCAACAGGTTCGGCCACGTTAACAAACAAAAAAAAATATGTGTCCTTCATTTAATAGAACTCCTTTGTTTGACAAGTGCATATTTCTTTATTAATGGAGTAGGCCACTTGAGAGAAAGAACTAAAATCAAATAAGAATGTTGAAGCTTGCACCTTACAATTGAGTAAGGTTTATGTTTTCTTACAGTATTTTGTACCATGTAATTGTAGGGATCCCAACGTTATTTATAGTTCACTAGAGAACCTTAATCATAACCACTCTAACTACCTAGTGGGCCTTCTTTAACGAGACTACCTTATATTTATTCCATGCTTAGTAATTAGTGGGTATTATTTAATAATAGCAAACATAGTGGACCTACTCCACCTTACATTGAATGGCCACCATAAGTGCACTATTATTACTCTAATGGACCCTCTGATCCCCCAACACTCTTTTTCACTTGCCTCTTCAAGGGGACAACCTCTTGATGAGCTAAGTTCCAATACAATATACTCCAATACATGCTCCATAAGGAGGACTCCATGTTGATACTGAGAGGGGGGTGAATCAGTATCAAGTACAATTTAAAACCTTTTTCAACTTATACTTAAATCATTCAACTATATCCAATGAGAAATGAACAATAGTATAAGAGTTACACCAATACACCACAATACACCATGCAC
>ML788684.1:252404-316315 GCA_009831015.1 Picea engelmannii | reverse complement strand
TGTTGATGCATGCCCACTTAGGCTAGAGAGGAGATGATGTAGACCATACACCCTATTAGCCTCACTTATTTACAAAATTTTAAAATATTTTTATCTTTTTAAAAAGTTACTTAACTCTTATTATTCACTTACTAAGTTTCACCAAGACAACTTTAAAAAAACATGGAACCTTGTCATGGTTGAGTTGGCTAGTTGGAAAAAACAATGTTGATGCATGCCCACTTAGGCTAGAGAGGAGATGATGTAGACCATACACCCTATTAGCCTCACTTATTTACAAAATTTTAAAATATTTTTATCTTTTTAAAAAGTTACTTAACTCTTATTATTCACTTACTAAGTTTCACCTAATTTGTTTATGAGGCACGTTGTTTTCTATTTAGCCATTTGATGTACATTGATCAATAGCCAACCTAACTACTACACCTATCACATTAACTACTGCACCTATCACATTGATCATGTATAATAATGTGGTGGCTAAATTCATTACTAACACATGTACCCTAGACATTTGTTGGAAAATTTCAATTCTTATGTTTCAATCCTATCACACCCAACCCCATTACAAAGGTTGAAATGCTTAAAAAGTGTGAAATACGTTGAAAGTTTGAAAACACTCCAAATTCTACTTTATCCATGTGAGATCCTATGGGTCCTAGTTCACCATCAAACACCCATTACAATGGTTGAAATGCTTAAAAAGTGTGAAATATGTTAAAGATTATTTTTTTGCAAAAGTTCAATTCCTATGTTTCAATCGTATCACACCCAAACCATTACAAAGGTTGAAATGCTTAAAAAGTGTGAATTATGTTGAAAGTTTGAAAACACTCCAAATTCCACTTTACCCATGTGAGATCCTATGGGTCCTAGTTCACCATCAAACACCCATTACAAAGGTTGAAATGCTTAAAAAATGTGAAATGTGAAATATGTTAAAGTTTGAAAACATTCTAAATTCTACTTTATCTATGTGAAATCCCATGGATCTTAGTTCATCATCAAACATCCTAAAATGGGGTATCCCTTTTAATTTTTAAAGTTAAAAATGTGATAAGTCCTTTGCATCGAGTATCTTCATAATCCAAATCTAAACATCCTAACATCCTAAAATGGGGTATCACTTTTAACTTTTAAATCCTCAAAATGGGGTATCACTTTTAACTTTTAAATCCTAAAATGGGGTATCACTTTTAATTTTTAAAATTAAAAGTGATACCGAAATGTCAACATATCAAATGTACAAACATTATACATATCTATATATTATCATCATATATTTACAAACAATAAAACATATTTATTTTGCCTTAATAAAAAATGGTCATAAAGACAATGAAATAGCCCAATCAAACGTAAACCTTGACTCAATATTTATAAACGTATACACACTTGGACACTTCAATAAAATAAAATTGTTCAATGTTGACAACAACTTTCAAGGAAACTATGTACAATGTGCTTGCTCTAATTATAAACTATGTACAATGTGCTTGCTCTAATTTTAAAACTAGAAAAGTAGTGTTAAAGCTTTATTTATGAAAGTATTATGAGAAAAAAAATATAATATTATAAATATATTTATTTGACAAATAATAAATTACAAAAAAATATATTGTTGTTAGAACTTCCTACATGCATGTAATATATAGCAATAGTATTATAAAGATGAGTTAGATCATTTAATGGTGAAACATTATATACATTTGAGCCTCATAACTAAGCACAAAGGAAAATGCATACAACTAACATAATATGATATTATGAAAATCACTTAAGTGGTTATTATATTAAAGTTAGTCATCTCTTTATATAAGGTTATTTATTGAGCAAGTCATTTTCACTTATGAATGTGGGATAGATTGCTTTATACAAAATTTACTTTAAAAGAATATAATTTAAACAAAGTCATAGCTCCATTAATCACAAGTTTATCTTTGAAAATAATGCTTGGATTAGATAAAACTCCATCAAGTTGTCTTACAACCGTCATAAAGGTGTAGCTCCTGAGATAAATTCATATTCCACCTCCTCGAACTCTTGAATCATGAATCTCTCAAACTGAGCTACAACCGTGGTGCTCCATCGAGTTGTCTCATAACCCTATTAAAGATATAATTCCCAAGATCCATAAACTCCCAAAATATTTGGGCATCCATGTGTAACTTCATCTACATTAAATCCCTTCCTATCTTCAAAGTGTGGGCTTTCAAAAATATGAAATTGTTCTTCAGAAAGGACATCACCATTGTCAACATCTTTGTATCTTCGACAATGGCTACATTAACTACATTTGGTTTGTATTTGAGCTTTCCCTTGAGAACATCATTGGCTCGAATTCTTCAATTACAGGATGTGTAACCCATTTTCTTGTAGTGATTACATTCAATCTCCCCTTTGTCTTTATCTAATATTCTACTATTGTTTCTCAAGTATAATGCAAACTCAATTTAAGGATCACCTTTTGTATCTTCTATAGTGATTCTATTTTCTTCGGCTAAGAGAGCTAAAATCATGTCTTCTAGAGTTTGAGAAGGCCTCTAATTGAAAGTAAAACTTGAATTGTTAAATTTAGAAGGCAGACTATTTAGCAAAATGGCTTTGTCATCCTCTTCATCTACCATAACATTGACTTATTCTAGTTGTATAATGAAAGATCTCATATTGCTTATGTGGCTAGATGCTATTTAGCAAATTGACTTGGTCATCCTCTTCATCTACCATAACATTGACTTATTCTAGTTGTATAATGAAAGATCTCATATTGCTTATGTGGCTAGATGTAATGACTTTGTCAGCCATCTTGAATTTGAATAACTAAGCTTTTCAAAAAACTTTGCAATTACCACTTTTGCTTCAAACAATGTACTCAAATTATCCTGAATTTCCTTGGATGATTTTTCTAGATCTACATTGTGTAACTCAAAATATGAGAGAGATAGGCCAATAATGACTTTGAGTTTATCATCTCTGCTCTACCAGTCTAGTAATTTATTTGGGTTTGTAAGTGGTTTCTCATTCCCATTTATTATTCCCCAAATTCTTGTCCATCAATTACATTTGTTTTTTTACTTTCCAGGTGTGGAAATAGAGGCCAAAATATGTTCTAATGTAATTTCCATTGAAAAACAAAATATGTGTAAACCCTATTAAAAAAAAATCTAAAAGATAACTTTGCTTGAAAAAAATGGCTAGAAAAGCAACAAGAAACCCTAAAGGGAAAAAAAAAATTGTATGTACTCTACCCCTTTGAAACTAGAAATAGGATTACCTATGCTAAAAAATAAATGAAACGTCTTATGCATGTAGCTATTGTTGATTGGAAGATAAGCTACTAGAGGGAGTTTACATAGAATGCATGTAAAGAATCACCAACACACCAATTTTTCCAAAAGACCAAAAAGTTGTTGTATGGTAAATCTTATCTCCCAATCTAGCACCCTTCTGCAAAGCCTATCATAAGGTGCAAGACAAGTGTAAACTTTTGAAATACTTGCCATTGCCACCTTAGCAATTACTTCCCTCGTTTTAGTGAAGAATGAAATCCAACACAAGGGAGGATTCCCTAGTAACTTCAAGGAATCCTATAGCAATAAAAGTCAATTCTATGGCCTCATATGTTAATAACTCAAATATACCACCAATAAGGAAAGGTTTAAGTTAAAAAAAAGGTGGTTAAGTAAAGCAATTCCATGTTTGTGTGTGAGGTTTTTAAGGCAATAAAAGATCATTACCAAGTCAAATAAAATCCCAAACACTACAAATCAAAATAAAATCTATGGTTGTCATAAAACTTGTTCTAAAAGATCATTAATTCAACAATATGACAAGTTACAACAACAGAAATATAATATTGTTTAAAACCAATAGACATGCAATGAAAGAGGGATGAAAATGCAATTCAAAACTAGGGTTTAAGTTAACAATTGCTTGCTGAGATGTAAATGGCATGAAACAAGCTCGAAACACCCGATACATCAAACCCTAGCAAGCTGAAAATTGAAACAATAATACAATAAATGATGTCAAGGAAGATTCCACGAATGAAAAATGCCAATAAACCTTAGATGTTAAGCCAAGAAGAGGTTGAAAGTTGAGATTGAGTCATACTCTAACCATAAAACATCAAAGGAGGGTTTAATGTCACTTGTAAGAAAAAAAGACTAGTGTCGTCTAGCTTCCTTGGGTATATGGAGTCAAAGATGTCCTTTCCTTGAGACCAAAGGCAAGAGAAATACCTAAGAACTAAACCACAGAGTAGTCCACTACAAACCCTAGGTATTAAATCTTTAGAAAAGAAACTCAAGGTAGTCCACTACAAACTCTAAGAGGTCGTCTTATGTCTTTTAGGAAACTTTAGCAAGATATCAAGATGGAACTTGGTTAAAACACTAGAGTAGTTCACTACAAAACCTAGAACTTTAACCTACAAGAATAAGACTATTGGTGGTCCATTACAAACCCTAGAATTATCCATATGTCCTTAAACAAGCTTCAATAAATGATTACAAGGGAAGGTAGTCCATTACAAACCTTCATAGGGTTTCAAGACAAGGTTTATTCAAGAAAATACAAGATTACATGCAATTATCACCGCTTTGATAAGACATTAACTTAATACATCAAGAAACAAACCAGCAATGACTTAGAAAGAGCACTTACTAGGTAAATCAATGAGCATCCATGAAACTGTAACCATGAAATCCTCCACAAAACTTGAAAAACATCCACAAGGTCATCCCCAAAACAAAGTGCATAAGTCATACATGGTGAAAAACAGAGATAGAAGACAAGTGTAGTGATGATTGTCCACAAGGTGAGTTATGATTTAACAAATAGAGTACTCCTTATATATATATGATGTAACTAAGTGTTATATCCTTCTAATAAGCCCCTAAAACATATAAATTTGTGATACAATGTGGATAGGTCGTAGGACAACCCCCAAAAGTGCCTCCAAAATGAAAATAAAATGCTAAAACAATAAAATATCCTCCTAAAAGGCCATGTATGTGAATGTAAAGTACCAAAAGAGGGTGATGTCATCTCCTCAAGGGTCACAAAAGCTCCAAAAGTCACATCCATCCCTAAAAGGTGCAAAGCATCATCAAAGGTCATGTCCCCTCAATCATAAGGTCACATCTCATCATCAACAAGGTGCCAAATCATCACCCATGTGATAGGTCGGCTCAATGAAAAGTCATATCACTCCAAGCATGATGTCATCCTCTAGATATGCAACGTCCTATGAGAAAATGCCAACATCATGAAGGAGGAAGACTCCATCATCCCTCCAAAGGGGTATATCACCATCATCGCATGTCATGTCATCAATTTAAGCCATAACGTCCTCAAAGGGTGCATGACATCATCATGGGCTCCATGTGGCATGTCTAGTTGTGTGTGCAACATCCTGGCCCATCAATGTAATGTCATAAGTCTAGGAGGTGTTGGGAGGTGTGAAAGGGCATTCCAAGTCATCAAGTATCTCAATTCTCATCATCATCGGCCCAACTTCCTCCATATAGTGTGCAATGTCCAAGGTAGAAGCACCAAAACGTCCTCCATAGGACCATCTCCAGTAGTGCATCGTCATCAAGCAATGACTCATAGAATTAGGTAAGCCCAACCATTATGGATACAAGAGCCGTTAGAATCATAAAAAGTAAGCCACATAAGCAATTCACATGAGGTATCTTTTTCAAACTTCACACTATATTAATAATTTAAGTAATTTCCCAAGTTTAGGTATGGGAGGACCATCATAAGACCGTATTAGGTGTGTCAATACCCAAGTAGAGGAGTAGTTCCCGAGAAACCCATCAAATTGTAAGTATAAGTGAATGATGTGGCATGGGGTTTACTTCATGGTCATGGTTCCATTGACATGCAAGTACATGTGTGAGGTTATCTCCATGAGTGCCTTTGTAGAGGGATCGCTTGGTGCATTGAGTTACCCTTTCCTCAACATTATTTGTTTCCAAACCCCTATTCTTTCATTTCAATATTCATTTATTTCTTTGCAAGATCCTTTTTAGTTTTATGCATTTGGTTTTACCAAGATTCAACTAATTCCTTTTAGTTTGATATGCATTTAGTGCCTTGGGACTTGGGGTGATGGCATCATAGTGAGGGGGTAGAGCTCAAGCTAATATTTGGTTTTTGATTTATCATTTTTCACCCCATTTCATTTTCCATTATTTTACCAATTACATCAACTTCGATCATTCAATCCCCTTCTTCTCTTAGGAGGATGAAGGTACAGACCTTTTTTGGATGCATATAACCACTTCCAGACTATAGGACAATGGAAGGAAGTAAGATGAAAAATGTCAAGTATGGAAGGGAATGGTATGCTACCCCTAGCAAGGTCTCCTGGTAGTGCCCCTTTTCCCCAAGAGTGACAACACTTGACTAGGACACATAGTATGGCCACCAAGATGAAACAAGCAAAAAATCATAACTTCCAAGCATCATGATCCATTATCTGAATTCAACCCATGATCCTGACCTAAATGCCTAATGCATTAAATGTAACACTCTGTATGAAAAAATAACTAATGTAACTCATGTGTGTTGGACCACCATCATTGGATGAACCCGCTAATCAAGTGAACAATATAAACAATGATGAGGGGGGAGGCATTTGAGGGGTTGTTGTCTATGGATAATGTTGATAATCATCTATGCGATCATTGTCTACAATGTGGATCATGGAGAATGATCTCCTTGAGTTACCCCTAGGTGAGAGGGGGTAACATCTGGCTCCAACATGAGGACGTGTGTTCAACGTAGAGTGCATGATAACCTTATCATCTCTAGTACTCTAATACCTACAACCTGCATCACGCTAAGAAAAAAAATTCTTGCTACATTTGAACATAAAACCATCAATACAAATGGGGCAAGGGGATATGATCCACCCTGGTATATGGAAAGGTGGAAATAAAATGCAGAAAATAAATCTTTTCATTTTCAGCAATATATCATTTTTTTATAACATGTATAATCTAGGCTAACATGAATGTATAAAATCAATCAATAAGTAATACTAATCAAAGAAAGATAGAACACACTCAAGATGCAAGCACACAACTTGACCTAACACTATCCTACCTAATGCTACAAGACAAGAAAATGCAAGGTATAATCATAAAACCAATGAAGGCATCCTAGCATCTCCTCAAGGTCAAAGGATCAAACCTTATGCTTTGTCAGAAACTAAAATAGGGATATGTCAAGAAAAAAGTGATCATGAGCTAGGATAAACATTACACCATAACCAAACATAGAATCCAACTCATGAAAGTGAGCAATAGAATCATGACAAGATGTGCATCCACGAACATGCTCTATCCATCTTTTAATAGGGTTGCAATATATTGATGATGTCTCATCCTCTCTCCAAGCAAGATATTCATAATGCAACCCTTTCTTCTCATATAATTGATCCATACACTTCAAAAAATGACCATCTTGACTCTCATGTACAATGTCACTCCCCAAGGGTTGAGACATAATGATCCAAGAGGATCTAAAAGGACAAAATTCAAAGTCCTCATATCTTAGCAAAATAAATCCAAGTCAAAGAGCTTGTTGCAAGATTTCGAACGGTGTAAACGACAACTCAAATGGAGTCAGAACGAAGGAGATATGGCCAGTCAAAGTTGCGGTCAACCCAATCAAAATTCAACATTGATGTCATCATCAATTACAATTGAAATCATCATACTTCGTATAGAGTGATGTCAACATGACATCATGTTGCGCCAGCATGAAACATGGCAACACAACAAGTTGTCATATGGCACGTTGATTTGGCCTTTTTGGTGGCCACTTGGACCAATCGGTGAGTGACACGTGGCACCACCCAGAGGCCTCCATGTGGCCTCTTAACAACATGATGTGTGGCAGGGTGACTACACATAGGGAAATGTATACTAGGGCACCATGTGGCCCAATCACAAGGCACCACATATCAGCCCCAAAATTCCCAATGAGGGCTGAGGGATAGATTTCAAAAAACTATATATAATGGTCATTGGGCCGGTCGGCGGCCCATATTCCAACGACAACCACGAAAAATCTGGTCAAACCATCCAACGATGTGAACACCAAATTTGGTGCCAATCCAAATGTCGTTTGGTTAGTACCACTTCCGGAGACCATATTTTGGGAGATCTAGTCGGATCCCCATCCATGCACCAGTCTCATCATGCTTGACAGAGAGTTGTTAAACTTATCAGTGGATGCACCCAAAAATGGCAAGAGTTGAAACCTTATGACAAACTTGGAGTGTACATGCCCAGTGGTTGTGATATTATTATGGTTGTAAAACTATAGTTTAAAATGTGTTGTAATGTAAAGTTTAAATGGGTAGCCTATGGGTTTGACCCTAGGTTTCCCCAACAACAGACTCTAACATGAGTCTTGGCTACCAACGAACCATGGGCGGGACATGGTAAATTATGCCTGACAATTATTATTTAAACCTAGTTTTACCATCTGCTCAAGGGTCTGCGCCCAGCAGTTCATACAGAGCAGAAATTTTGGTGCAGGAAGGAGCATTTATTTCAATCTGGTGGCACAAATTTCGAGGTAGAGAGCCCAGTAGAGGCCTGGAGGTGACAATGTCGGATTGAGACGATTTGACAGTCAATTTTTCACTACTCCTCGCCATGAATTCACTGGAACAGTCAAATTTTACATAAGAGCAACAAATCTAAAGGCCATTTTTCATACTTGAGGTATAGCCATGTAATTGTTGCCATTTTTTGTTGAGAATAATATAAGAACCTCTCCACTTCGAACTTCGTTTTCATGTTTTGTGTTCTTTCTCTTCTTCTCATCATTTATCCATATTTCTATCTTCTTTAATTATGTTGCACGTAAGCTTCATTTTCACTCTTTAATGTAAGTATTTTAATAAGTCATCGATGAAAACATCCTGGATCATGTTGGTATCAGAGCGGTCTTCTTTGACTTGAATTGTGAGTGTGAATGCTTACCAGGGCCAAGCTCAAAGTAGGTGAAGGAAAACTCAAGACTTTCAACCCAGAGATTAGACGTGCAACTCAAGGAAGGAAAATGGATGATGAAGAGAGGTGTGTCGAGCATGAGTAGAATTTTCACAAGATATTCTACCACATGTCAGACATGGTAGAAAAATTGTATGCAAAATATAAAGAGAAAGTGGCAAAAAAGGAGAAGAAGAAGAAAGCTAAAGGAGAGGATAATGCTTCAGTGAACCATGGAATTGGAGGAGATCCTCATGAGCCTCCATCACCATATTCAAGTTCAAGCTCTTCTTCATCTTCCTATCATTCTCATCATTCGTCGCATTCTCATCATTCTAGTTTTCATCCAAGTACTTCTAAAAATCCATTGTTGAAACTAGATGTGAAATTTAATTTGCCCATGTTTAATGGAGAAGCTAATGCAAATAAGCTTAATAATTGGATCAGACAAATCGAATTTTACTGCCATGTACAGCAAATCGAAGAGGAAGAGGCGAAGATCCAGTTGGCTTCTCTTCGGCTGGAAGTCACAACCCTTGTATGGTGGGAGAGAAAACTTCATAAAGGTAGCAAACATAATGGTAAACTCCTTTCTTCATGGTCTGAATTTACATCTACATTGAAAAAGAATTTGTATGAATTGGGTTATGTTCAAAAATCCATAATGGAATGGAAAAACCTAAGACATGGTAAAGGTCAGAGTGTTCAAGGTTCATAGAGGAGTTTAGGAAACAATCACTTGCATTAAATATTCCTTTAGATTCTCATGAAACTTTGATGAAGTATATTGGTGCACTTCACAGTTACATTTGACATACATTATTATTGTTTAATCCCGCAAACTTAGATGAGGAGTGTATGCAAGCAACTCACCTTCAAAGCGGGGGAAATAATATACATGAAGATCACAAGAATTCAGAAGACCATTTCAAAAGGAAAGGCAAAGGAAAGAATAAGAGGATAGCTACAACAAAGAAAGAGGGAGAAAAATCATCTTGCACAGATTGCCAGAAAGATGGGCATGATGATGAGAATTATTGGAAGTTGCATCCAAAGTTAAGACCAAAGCGATTTGGTGGCTAAATGAAGTATAAAAGTGTTGCTACCATGCAACAAGACCTAGGTTTTGACTCAGGTGATGAGGAAAAAATCACAATTGTTGGATTACAAGGTAAAGCTTCCTTGCATGCTAGTTCAAGTTCTACAATTTCATCTCTTGAAAATGATAAAAGAAGAAGTGAATTATTTCACATAAGAGTAGTGACCAAACATACAAAAGTGGAAACTATGTTTGATCTGGGCTCACAAGTTAACTTGATATCAAAAGAGATTGTAAAGAAATTGGGATTAACCACAAGACCTCACCAGAAACCTTACCCTTTTGGTTCGGTGCATGACAATGCAAAAGTTCAAGTTAACAGTCGGTGTACATTGAGGTTTTCTATTGCTTCTATTTTGATATTTGAGGTTGATTTGGATGTGGTTCCTTTGGATATTTGTGGTATTGTATTAGGGAGTCCTTATCTTTATGACAGAAAATCTATCTTCTTCTGAAAAGAGAATAAATACCATCTCACAAAAGATGGATTGGAATATATTGTTAAGGCCCGTAGCATGGAATCCAACCCATCACTTATTAGTGCAGGTCAAATAAAGACAGCCATAAATACTTGTAATAACTTTGCGCTTACGATTGTAAAAACCAAAGAGCCTAATAAGTCTAATGCTCTCGATGTTCTTAAACATTTACATAAAAATGAAATGCTTGATATGAGACAGGTCTTTTAGTGGGGAGGAGGACAAATAAGGGCCTTCAAAATTTTGGGAGAAAAGATCAACCCTGCACCAATACTAGCTCTACCGGACCTTCAACAGCCATTCAAGATTGCAACCAGTACCAGTGCAGATGCCATTAGAGAAGATACACTTTTTAGACCTCCTAGTTTTGCATCTATTGTTTTGAAAAATGCTCATGTTAGCTATGTTGGAAAATATGTTATTGACGAAGTCTTCAAAGATGTATTTGAGAGGCTAATACATGGCTTGTAGGTGAAAATATTTTGGTTGAAGGACAAACTATTATGCCATTGGGTAAACCTTTTATTCCTACGATTGAGAAAATGCATGTAATTGAAGAAGCTTACACTTCTCTTGTATTTGGGCATTTTGGGGTAGAGAGGATTGTAATGTATTTGCTAAGGATATGTTTGCCTCAAATGAATGTAATTGTAACCATGAATTTAAAGGGGTGTGTGCTGTGCATTTTTAGGCCCACTTATAGAAAATTGGGGTTGTACACACCACTCCTTGTTCCTTCTCATCCTTAGAAGAATATCTCCTTGGACTTTGTAGGGGGGTTTCCTATGTCAAAAATGGGTCATGACTACTTGCATGTAGTAGTGGATATGTTCAGCAAGACGTGTGTCTTGATGCCATGTAAAAATCAGATCATTGCTGAGCAAACTACTCAACTTTTCTTTCAATATATATGGGTCCACTTTGGACTGCCCACATCCATTATCTCAGATCGAGACACTCGATTCCTTGGAAAGTTTTTATGGACAATGATGGACACCAAGCTGAAGAGGAGTATTGCTTTCCATCCACAGACTGACAAACATGCAGAGGTTGTTAACAGAACAATGGTTCATTTTCACTGAGGCTACTGCAGCAAACATCCCAAGTTATGGTATGACAAGCAAAGAGTTGATCACTAGTTTCAAGGGGGAGATCAAGTGTGGTTCCACATCAACAGAATTATGTTGAAGGGAGATGGAAAGAAGATCGATCCCATCAGATATGGACCTTTCACCATATTGGAGAAAATTGGCACAACTACCTTTCGCCTCGATCTACCACCGTACATGCAGATATACTCAGTTCTAAACATAGAGAACCTGAAACTTTATGAGCCTCCAATGATCGTGGATCGGAGGGAGATTGTTTAAGTGCCTTCAGTGGACAAGTTTTCTCCTAAGTACTTGGACGTGTTAAAGGAAGATATCATCATGGAAAAAAGGATGAGGACTTCAGGCAGAGGTGATGTTGAATATTTTCGAGGGGGCCTTAAGGGCACACATCCAAGTAAAGCACGGTGGATCGAGAAAGAAAAAGTAAGGGAGCAATTTCTCACCTGCCTGTTGATTGATGAGGCTTTTGGAGGCCCAAAATTTTCTTAATGGGGAGGAATGATCAAGTAGGATCTAAAAGGAAAAAAAATCAAAGTCCTTATATCTCAGCAAAAACATCGCCAAGTCAAAGAGCTCGTTGCAATATTTCCTATGGCACAAATGAAACTTCAAACAGAGTTACAATGAAGAAGATATGACCAGTCAAAGTTGTGGTCAAACCAGTCAAAAGTCAACACTGATGTCATCATCTGTACAACTGAAGTCATCATCATCCATACAGAGTGATATTATGTTGATGTCAACATGACACGTGGTAGCATGATAGGCTACCACGTGGCACAATGATTCAGCCTTTTTGGTGGCCACTTGGACCAATTGGTGAGTGACATGTGGCACCCTAAGTGATGCCACGTGGCACCACCCAGAGGTCGCCACGTGGCCTCTTGACAGCACGAAGCGTGTCAAGGTGACTGGACAGGGGGAAGCCTATCCCAAGGTTCCACGTGGCAACCCCAAAATTCCCAATGATGGCTAAGGACCAGATTTCAAAAATATATATATAATGACCGTTGGGTCGGCCGACACCGAATCCGAAATCCCGTATTCCGGCAGCAACCACGAAAAATATGACCAAACCATCCAATGGTGTCAACGCCAAATTTGGCTCCAATCCAATTGGCGATCAGTTAGTACCACTTCCAGTGACCATATTCCGAGATATCTGGTCGGATCCCCATCCATGCACTGGTATCATCATGCTTGATGGAAAGTTGCTAAACTTATCAGCAGATGCACCAAAAAATGGCAGAAATTGAAACCTTATGACAAATTTGGAGTGTACATGTCTGACGGTTGTGATATTAATATGGTTGTAAAACTATATTTTAAAATATGTTTTAACGTAAAGTTTAAATGGAAAGCCCACGGGTTTGACCCTGGGTTTCCCCAACAATAGACTCTAACATTAGTCTTGGCTACCAACGAACCATGCGCAGGACTTTGTAAAGTCCGCCCCAAAATTATTATTTAAAACCAATTTTTACCATCTGCTCAGGGATCTGCGCCCAACGGTTTGTACAAAGCATGAATTTTGATGCACGGAGGATAAATTATTGCAATCTGGTGGCATGAATTTCAAGGCATACAACCCAGTAGAAGCTGGAGATGACGATGTCAAATTGAGACGATTTGATAGTTGATTTTTCACTACTCCTCGCCACTAATTCACTGGTGCAGTCATATTTTGCATTAGAGCAGTGAATATGAAGGCCACTTTTCAGACTTGAGGTATAGCCATGTAATTGTTGCCATTTTTTGTTGAGAATAATATAAGAGCATCTCCACTTCAAAGCGGGCCTAGAGACGTAGTCCATTGTTGGATGAACTTCATTATCACGTCTTGTGTTCTTGTTCTTATTCTCATCTTTTCTCCATATTTTTGTCTTCTTTAATTATGTTGCACATAAGCTTCGTTTACACTTTTTAATGTAATTCTTTTAATAAGTCATCGATGGAAAATATCTCAGATCACATAATCATAAAAATTATGAAGAATACCTTATGGTTTACCATGAGGGAAATGGATGAAAAATGAGGCATAAATTCACATCTTGCAAAAAAAATTGCTCCCAACTTAAGGAATGTTTCCCTTCTATATGCAGCTAGAAATTATCGAAACAAAACATAGGTTGAAAACACATTTTCCCCATAGATAATTCATCACCCAAAACATAATTCTCATCTTGATCTTCAATGGCATATTGAAAAGAAGATAAAGAAAAACACAAATGAAAATCCGTGCTACAAAACTCTTGTTTCCCAGGGCAAATCGCAGCCTCATTATAGTGATCACATGAATGTTCACCAAAATTTGAGCATAAGGGTGGTTGAGAATCTTCTTTATAAAATAACTCCAAGTGATCAAAATAATGTGTATCATACCTCCTAGGATATGGTTGAAAGTCGTCATATGAATGTTGTAATGAATCATTCCTACGTGGTTGAAAAAAATATGTGAACATATCATTTTCATGCTGCCAAAAATATGAATCATTAATGTACACAGATGTGTGTCCCAAAGGCAACAATTCCACACTCTTGATCCTAAATTCATCATCGGTATCATAAATGGGATCCCCATCAAAATGAAAACAACGCATATCCCATTTATGCCTTCCAATACGCAGAAAATCATCAATATGGTCATCTTATTCTTCATCAAATGAAAAATTTACCAAATTCAAGGGTTTTTTTCTGAAAACTCTTCACTTTCCAAATCATCAAAGGATGCATCACACAAGTCAAAAATGTGGAAAAGAGTACAACTTACCATACCCTTGTCTTCATGAGGAAGGATGCTCTCTTCAATCGGGTCATCACCATGGCCTTGATATTCAACATGATGTGCTTCATCCAACTCTTCTTCTTCTTCAATGGATTCATGAGATGGCTCTGGTTATACTTCACATACTTGGTGACTTTCCTCATAAATCTCTTCTTCAAGCTCTTTTTATTCATTCAATTCTTCATCATCTTCAACGGGGTTATAAAATAATCCCTCTTTATGAAGGGATTTTGTAAGATCTTGAAAAGTGTCTTTATACCTTTGAAATATTGGCCCCCGATGCTTGAGAAATTATTCAATGAACATTGCAATACAAGATACACTTTTTGGACTACAAGAATGTTTGGCCCAGTTCTTTTGTCTTGCTTCCAAGGATAGTAAAAATAACCTTATTAGCAAATATTCATGTATCACATTTATTTTTGAAGTATATTTGAAGAATTTCACAACATGAGTAATGGTTGAATATGGATCACCATCAAATTTTTGACAATTATCCAACCAATCTGAAGAAAAGTGATTCGGGTAGCTAGGAATATTCTTAATATCAAGAGAAGGAAACATTTCATGAAGTTCTCATGGTGCCATAATTCCTTCATTTGAGAATATGCAACTTTAAACAAGATCTGAAAATAAGATGATACCTTCTTCAAAAACATATGAGTGGAGTCACTAAGATGAATCTTCAATGCCTTTACAACAATGCTTGATTCACCTTACAAGCACAGGGCCTTCAAAATTCACATAGGGAAAAGGGATCCTTCCCTCAATGGAGTCTCCATATGAGCACACTGGGTTAGGCTTTGACACATACTCATCAAAATAATGTAGAAGCATAGAGTTCAAATATCCAGGAAGAATGACTCAATCCTCCTCGGAAACAATGCCAAAATGTTATCACCCAATCTAGCACCCTTGCAAAGCCTATCACAAAATGCAAGTCAAGTGTAAACTTTAAAAATACTTTCCATTGTCAACTTAGCAATTGCTTCCCTCATTTTAGGGAAGGATGAAATCCAACACAAGGGAAGCTTCCCTAATAACTTCAAGGAATCCTATAAAAATACAATTCAATTTTATGGCCTCCTATGCTAGTTACTCACTAAGTAAAGGTTTAAGGTAAATACAAGATGTTTAAGTAAATCAATTCCAAATTTGTGTATGAGATGTTTAAGGCAATAAATGATGATTAACAAGTCAAATAAGTCAAATAAATGCCCTGAAACACTACAAATCAAAAGAAAATATATGGCTATCATAAAACTTGTACTAAAAGATGATTACTTAAGCAATATAATAAGTTACAACAACAAAAATATAGCAACCTTTAAAACTAATAGGCATGCAATGAAATAGGGTTAAAAATGCAAGCCAAAAATAGGGTTTAAGATAACAAATGCTTGATGAGATGTAAATGGCATGAAACAAGCTTGAAACACCAAGTACGTCAAACCCTAGCAAGCTGAAAATTGTAACGACAATACAATAAATGATGTCAAGGAATATTTTGAGGATGAAAAATGCCAATGAACACTAGACTTTAAGCTAAGAAGAGGTAGGAAGTTGAGGGCAATTTCTAGTCTAACCATAAAATGTCAAAGGAGAGGTAAAAATAGGGTTTAAGGTCACTTTAAGAGAAAAATACTAGTGTCATAAAGCTTCCTTGGGCATATGGATTCAAATATGCACTCTCTTGGAGAGAAAAGGAAAGAGAAAGACCTAATAACTAAACCCTAAGGTAGTCCACTACAAACCCTAGGTATTAATTCTTTAGAAAAGCAACTCAAGGTAGTCCACTACAAACCCTAAGAGGTCATCCTATGTCTTCTAGGAACCTTTAGCAAGAGATCAAGATCAATATTGGTTAAAAACCTAGAGTAGTCCACTACAAACCCTGTAACTTTAACCTACAAGAATAAGACTAGGGTAGTCCACTACAAACCTTAGAATTATCCCTATGTCCTTAAACAAGCTTAAATAAATGATTACAAGGCAATATAGTCCACTACAAACCTTCCTATGGTTTCAAGACAAGGTTTATTCAAGAAAATACAAAATCACATGCAATTATCACCACTTTGATAAGACATTCACTTAATACATCAAGAAATAAACCATCAATGACTTAGAAAGAGCACTTACTAGGTAAATCAATGAGCATCCATGAAACCCTAACCATGAAATCATCAACAAAACTTGAAAAGCATCCACAAGGTCACCGCACATAAGTCATCCACAATGGAACAAAGAGATAGAAGACAAGTGTAGTGATGATTCTCCACAAGGTGAGTTATGATTTACAAAATAGAGTGATCCCTCTATCTATATGAGGCAACCAAGTGGTATATCCCCCTAAGAAGCCCCTAAAACATGTAAATCCATGATACAAGGTGGATAGGTATTAGTCCAACCCCCAAAAGTGCCTCCAAAATGAAAATACAATGCTAAAACATCAAAATGTCCTCCTAAAATCCCACATGTGTGAGTGTAAAGTGCCAAAAGAGGGTGATGTCATCTCCTCAAGGGGTACAAAATCTCCAAAAGCCACATCCATCCCAAAAAGATACAAAGCATTGTCAAAGTCCATGTCCCCTCATCAATAGGGTCACATCTCATCTTCAACAAGTTGCCAACTCATCACCCATGTGCTAGGTCGACTCAATGAAAATCCATATCACTCCAAGCATGACATCATCCTCTAGATATGCAACATCTTACGTGAAAATTCCAATGTCATGAAGGAGGAAGACTCCATCATCCCTCTAAAGGGGTATATCACCATCATCACATTTCATGTCATCAATCTAATCCATAACATCCTCAAAGGGTGCATGACATCATCAGGGGCTCCATTTGGCATGTCTAGTTGCATGTGCAATATCCTGGCCCATCAACATAACATCCCAAGTCCAGGAGGTGTCGAGAGGTGTAAAAGGGAATACCAAGTTATGAAGTAGCTCAATGCTCATAATCAAAGGCCCAATGTTGTCCATACAGTTTGCAATGTCCAAGGTAGAAGCACCAAAACATCCTCCATAGGACATTCTCTAGGGGTGCATAATCATCAAGCAAGGGTTCATAGAATTAGGTAAGCCCAACCATTATGGATACAAGAGCCATTAGAATCATAAAAAGTAAGCCATGATTTAATACAAAATCCACATAAGCAATTCACATTTAGTATCTTCTTCAAACTTCACACTAGCTTAAGACTTTATGCAATTTGTCAAGTTTAGGTATGGGAGGACAATCACAAGACCATATTAGGTGTACCAATACCCAAGTAGAGGAGTAGTTCCTGAGAAACCCATCAAAGTGTAAGTAAAAGAGAATGAAATGACATGACATGGAATTTACTTCATGGTCATGGTGTCATTGACATGCAAGGCCACATGTGAGGTTCATCTCCATGAGCACCTTTGTAGAGGGAGCGCTTGGTGCATTGATTTACTCATTCCTTGGTATTGTTTCTTTTTAAACCCCTATTATTGCCTTTTGATATTCATTTATTTCTTTGCAAGATCTTGTTTAGGTTTATGCATTTGTTTTTATTGGGATTCAACTAAGTCCTTTTGGTTTGATATGCATTACGACTTGGGGTTGTGGCCTCATAGAAAGTGGGTAGATCTCAAGTTGATCTTTGTATTGTGATTTGTTGTTTGTCATCCCATTTCATTTTCAATTATTTTACCAACTACATCAACCTAGGGAATTCAATCCCCTTCTTCTCATAGGGGGGTGAAGGTATGAACATTTTTTGGATACATGTAATAGCCACTTCCAAAAGAGAGTACAATGGAAGGAATTAAGATGAAAAATATCAAGTACAGAAGGGAATGGTACACTACCCCTATCAAGGCCTCCTAGTAGTACCCCCTTTCCCCAAGAGTGACACACACTTGATTAGGACACATAGTATGGCCACCAAGGTGAAACAAGGAAAAAATCATAACTTCCAAGCATCATGATCTATTATCTTACTTCAACCCATTATCCTCACCTAAATGCCTAATGCATTAAATGTAACACTTTGTATCAAAAAATGACTAATGTGCCTCATGTGTGTTGGACCACCATCATCCGATGAACCTGCTGATAAAGTGAATAAGTTGAGGAATGATGAGGGGGGAGGCATCTGAGGGGTTGTTGTCTATGGAGAATGTTGATCATCATCTTTGGTATCATTATCTACAATGTATATCATGGAGAATGATCTCCTCTAGTTACCCCTAAGTAAGAGGGGGTAACAATAAAGAATGTGTCAGATATGTCCATGACTTCCATTGCTAACTAAATATTTTCCAAACATAGTGATTCAAAGTAACAACAATTTATCCTTTGATCTAGATCCCACTACACTCAGGTCGTGGAAACTTGTATAATATATTACAAATTACATCCTTCTTGGATCTATGTGCCCTCAAAATAGATACTCAAAAACTACTACCATCAGCATCCAGCCTCGAGGTAGATCATTGCAGCATATGTTCCCATTTGATATTGTTTTCCCTTCACTCAAAATTTTCATCTTCTCACTCTTATACCATATTACAAAAATGAGTTAGATCACTTAATGGAAAAACACTAGATATGGTTGAGCCACATAATTAAACACAAAGGAAGATACACACAAACAACACAATATGATATTATGAAAAACACTTGAGTGGCTATTAAAATATAGTTAACATCCTTATATAAGGTTACTCATTGAACAAGTCATTTCCACTTATGAATGTGGGATACACTGCTTTATACAAAAAAAAATCTGACTTTTTCTTATAAATCGTAAGCCTTGTATTCTAACAAATAGAACAAGGTAATATACAAATACTACATAAAATCTTCATCTAATATAGATCCGCTAAGCCAAATTGACATATGAGACCCCCTTGTTTGTGGGACAAGGGACCCCTTTTGTACAACAATTTGACTACTTAGTCTAAGAGTTGTACATACTCTACTCCCTTCATATTTGAACTTATGACCTTCAAGGAGGAAACGCATCTTTTGGACCATTAGGCTCGCTTAGACTATACACTTATATTTCAAAAAGTGGTCATAGTAAATATGAATAGAAAACACATCTAAACCCAAAATCAAATTTAGTTTGTGCATCATTACAAGTTCAGTGTATTCAATCAGATTAGATATATTTTATCCAAATTTATATATATAATGGTAATGTGTTACATTTAGGAATAAGCTAGGAATTGTGCTTAAAAGATGATGGAACAATACAGAGCATAAAATAGTCTCACAACAAAAAATAGTCTCATAATCCACAAATTTTGTAGTTTTGTATGGCATTTCCTCAAGAAAAAATTGACCGATATCAATTCATATTATTGTTCCAATTATTTTCTATCCATATTCATGCAAGGAAAAACTTATGTCCAACTGGAGAAAATTGATATGCATAATAGATTTCTCATTTGTAACAATCATAGATGGAACTATTCCATGTAGTTTGTATTTACCATGAAAATTCCCAGACTTTAGCACCTCGAAATTAGTTCTTAATATTTTGGAAAAGAAGTTCAAGGGAATCCACCATGGACAGAAGAAGACGCAACCATTATCATAATTTTCAAAAAAAATTATGGTATTGTTTGTTACCTTCTCTCCAAAGTGTATATCTTTGTCTATTTTCACAACTAAAATCATAGGCAGAAAAAACAATTTACTTCCTAACCAGTAAAAGAGTGTTTATTCCTCTTTATAACTAATTTTCTTGGGTACCTCTCCTTAGGGATATCCTCTACGGAAACATGTCATACTTGTGAACATGTAACCCCTTGCTTTGCCATCTTTCTACTAGCTTCTTTGATCCAAGTGACCAATTGGGGCCATCTCCGAACAGATCTTGACTTTGGTAATTTCCAATCTTGAACTTACCGAACCCATTTCCAACCATTCCCAACACCCCAATCACAATTTGTATGCAAAACTTATGGCCCCGATAATTTTAAACTCTAAATCAATCTCTCAGGACCCTGCCTATTTTACTTTTTAACTCTAGGGTTAGGGTTTATTTCTTAGGAATTTTACCTTTTAGGTTTTTTGCATATTGTTTTAAAAAGAGGCTTTGATCTCTTATTATGGGGATTTTTACAATTGAGTAGTCGCACATCTATTCTCAAAGATAAGTTATGCCATTCTTAGCCACTGTGTATGTACAATGTTTTTCACCATTCTTTCAGTGGTAGAAATTGGTTTTCATTATAATACTTTGTTTCATTATCATGTGTTTATTATTCATCGCTTTCTCTTATCACTTACATACAAATCATTCTTGAAGGTATCTCCTCTTGAAACAAATTCAATCCCACAGTTGACCTCAAACAAGACACTAATACAATTGTTATAAATATGGAAACTTCATCTTCCTTAGGGTGTTTTTTGCTCGACTTCTAGTCAACACTTTCCAAACCTTTCCTACTCAAAAACTTCTACACTTTTTCAAGGTCCCACCTATTTCTATAAGAGATTTCATACAATCCATCATTCCTACACCAATCTCCTCCCAAAATTGTGTAACTAATGCTACANAAAATTCCTGCAACAAGGAAGTAGAAATTTCACAGTCAACACTCAAGATACCACAATGAGATACATACAATCATTTACAAACAACACATCATTTTGACATAGGGGATGAAGGAATCAATAATATAGACTTCAACAACATAAAGGAAATCAAAAGGTATGTTGCATAGTTGGATAATTCATTTATTGCGGACCAATTTAAATGGAGATGGGCATCTTCTGATATTTCAAAGATTGTCCTTCAACTAGTTTACAATACGTATTTTAGGAAAAGAGATATAATCCATGGAAGTAAAAGATATAGTATTGCGCCCTAGTTAATTCCTGGGTATGAAGCTCTAAGAAAATATAGTAAGAAAAAAACAAAAAAAAAAATGATATCAAAGCTTGTCTCAGCCAAAATATAGTACTTTATATTTTCTAAGCATCTATTTCAATTATGTGCTTCCATATAGTAGCTTATCACATCATTATAGACATTCTAAATATTTAATAAGAAATAAGTTGACCGAATTTAGTATTTCCAAACTCTTGGCACTAATAACTTCTTAATATAAGTTAAAGATGAACTTTCCTAAAATATAGCTTCATTTCACATTTACGTGTCTAAATTTAAAATCCATATCAGTTGGTAACTAAGTTTGCAGCATCTTCGGGATTAGGGTTTCCACAACTAGGATGATCGAAAGAAAATTTGATGTGGGGGTCCTATGACTATGTTTGGACTTGAAAAAGGGTTCGGGCTTCCATAGCATGGATGACCTGAACCCTTATGCCTCGTTGGTCGACTACTCTGATGACAACTTTTCAGAGGAATGGATTTTTTCGACCCCACTTAGCCTCGTCACGTTGGTTGATAGGATGTTGATGCATCTAGTTGATGATAAAGTACCAGAGAATGATGTAGGACAAAAGGAAATATGTAGGCTAGCTCTAAGGCTCCTCCTCCTTCTACCACGAGGAGGTTTGAGTCCACAAAATCTAAGAATGGGTTAAGACTTGATAGAATTTATGTACCGACAGAAGGTTGGTCACCTAGAGTGAATGTCAATCCCTTGGATTTTGTGATCTTTGTGTTCGATACTTTGGCTCCTCCATCATCTAAGAGAGGTGAGGTTTTCGTTGGGGATATTTTGGATGTCTCCTAGTTCCAAGGAGGTGGAGGATTGAAAGAACTTAGTCTGAAGACGAAAAAGAGATGAAAAGTCGTTAAGAGTAGGGGAGGTCGCATGTCTTTGGTGGTAGGGAAGGACATGCGCTTAGACAAAGTTTGATTTGTCGAAAATATCGTCGGTGGGTAAATTCTTCAGTCGTTGTATTTCTTTGAACTTGTTGGGAGATTGGGTTTCTCAAGTGTGGGATCCTAGGTTGGGGTATATTCTATTACTTCGTAGTCTTGAAAAGGGGTGGTGTGGTTTTATCTTCTAGTTGAAGGAGGATGCCCTTAATATTATTAAAGGTGCTTGGTTTTTAAATAGTAGCCATTTGTCCTTGAATCCTTGGCACTTGTTATTTGATGCATCTTCTAAGTCTCTATGTAGATCGCTAGTCTAGGTTAAGCTATCGAGGTTACCAATGGAATTTTGGTCTGAGCAGGTGTTAAAGGAAATTTGGGAATCAGTTGGGGAGAATTGTATTAGTGTAAAATAGTATTTTGGAAAGTACAAATTGTTTTGTTGTCGAGGTCTTAGTTGATTTGGATCTCTCCAAGGGTTTGTTTGAATCTGTAGAATTGGTTTCGAGGTCTCGACGCTACACTCAAATGATGGATTACATCCACATTTTGTTTCAATGTGCTAGATGTCATGCCTATGGTCATATAATGGTTTATTTTCCTAGTACTTTTACTTGAAAGGTGTGGATAAAGGTATCAAAGGAGAATGCAATAGGCTAGGACTCTTTGCAGTCGCAAGGTGAAGAAGAACCTCGAAAGGAATATGCAAACACTGCTTAATCATATTTTCACTGAAAGGATATTATTGGAGCGTGTGATTTTAAGATTGGTGACTTATCTATTCAGTGGATTGAGAGATACCATGGAGATGATCTGTTGGAGGGTTTGTCATCTCAGTCACTTCATCGAGGGGAATTATTTCCTACTTATGAACTACCTCTTTCCTCATCTTCAAAAGATGGAGTTATCGACTTAATGGGTAAGTCTTTTCATGTTTCTCTTTTACTAACTAGGAGTCAGTTGCAAAATGAGTGTGGTGACGTTCCATTGCATGAGGTTTTCCCAATAGAGAATATGGTTGTCTCCCCTAGAACGTGCTTTCCTATCGGATCAAAGTTGGAGGAGTTGGTTAATTTTAAAAGTCTGGATGAGATCTATGAACCCTTTCATTTTTCATCTACCCTAGTCTTATCGGGGAACCCCTATGTTTCTATGGGGATTTCTTCTAAGGAAGGTGGTCATTATAACTTAAGATCTAGCGGGGGGATTCTTGTTTAGTGCTTGGTTTGTCAAGGGGATTTGGCATAGATAAACTTGTGGACCCTGGAGGAACTGTGGTTGGTATAAAATTGGCACTATGACATGCACAAGAACATGTGATGCAGAAGATAAACCAAGGTTGTTAGATGCATATAATTGGGGCCTTTAGAGTAGGCCATGCCCCTGAAAAAATTTCCCAATGAAGATACTTTATATAAATGTTTGGGGGCTAGGAGGCCAAGCCAAAAAATTGGCCTTAAAAAGGACAATTAACCTCAAAAAATCGAATGTTCCTATGTTACAAGAAACGATGTGATTGGGAGCCCCTTTAGTTGCAGGTTTAAGTAAGATTTTGGAAAATTGGGACTTTTTGTCTATTGATTATTTTGGTCTTTTTGTAGGTTTAATCGTATGTTGGAATCAAAATATGGCACTTATCAACTCTTTTTCAATTCATTCAGGCCCATGTACAGAGCGTTATGTTCAAATCCTGGGCAGATTGATCATGCTCCTAGGTATATACAATCCTTATGATGATCGACAAGCTTATTGGGACCAACTTCTTCAGTTTCATGTGTGTAAAGCTAATAATTTAATCTTGGGGGGAGATCTAAATTTCTCTATATATATAGGTCTGAAATTTGGGGAGAAAATGCAATTGAGGACAATCTGCCAGGTCTTTCCTTAATCACTTGGAAGTAGTGAGCCTAATTGATGTCAAACCCTTGGATTTGAATTTGACTTGTTCTAATAATCGAGGGGATTTTAATGAAATAGCGAAAAGACTCGACATGTTTTTAATTCATGAAATCCTTTTTTTACAGGTACAAAAGGTTCCAACATGGGTCCATTCAAGCATATTTTATAATCACTTTCAACTCCTTCTTGAATTGGATCTACCTATGAGCAAACCTGGTTCTTTTTTCAAGTATAATCCCAAGTGGTTTTTAGAAGAGGATTTTAAGTCCTTGGTAAAATAAAATTGGGTGTCCTTTGATCCCTCTATAGGATTGTCTCTATGTGAATAGTTTCTACTCTCCTTAAATATTGTTAAAGAAAAGGTGGCAGTTGGGCATCGAAGAGGTACAGAGCTCGAGACCAATAGCTAAGACAGGTGGAAGACAACCTGGCAAGTATTTTCAAGGGTTCAAAGGAGGTGTTAAGTGAGGAGGAACTCCTGAAGGTAAAAGAGTTGGAGGTCAAAAAGGCTAAGCTTATGTTGGAGCAAGAACGATATTGGTGACTAAAGAGTCGAGGAACTTGGTTGTCTCTTGGTGATAATGATACCAAATGATTTCATAATTATTCTTCAAAAATGAAGGTCCAAAATACAAATTCGAAAATGTTATCTCTGGATGGCTCTTGAGTTCGAGACTTTCAGGGCTTGGCTGCTTTGGTGGTTGGTCACTTTCAAACTCTCTTTTGGGAGCCTTTTGGGGAAAATATAGCTAAAGTAATGACGATGGTATCCTACTTTCCTTGGATGGTGAATGAGTATTTGTGTGATCAATTGTATAGAAAATTTTCTCGAAAAGAATGTTTATGAGTACTTGGTTCCTTTAGAAAGGATCGAATCCTGGGCCTAGATGGTTGGATCATGGAATTCTTCATTGATTTTTTCAACATTATGGGTAAGGATCTGTTGTGGGTTGTGGAGGATGCCCACTTATCACAGAAGGTTTCAGGTAGCATGAACTCAACATTTTTAGCACTCATCCCAAAGGTATATTTCCTTGCTTCTTTTGATGATTTTCATCCAATCTCTTTGTGCAGTAGTGTGTACAAGGTAATCTCAAAGGTTATAGTAGTTCAGTTGAAGCATGTCCTATCGAAGTTTGTGTTGTATGGTCATTTTGGTTTCTTGCATGGTCATCAAATCCATAGAGCAATTGTATCTTCCCAAGAGGTAATCCAGTCCATTAAGGTGGGATACTCCCTATTCGCTGTCCTCAAAATCGATTTGTCTAAAGCTTATGATAGAGTGTCTTAGTTGTATCTCCAATTTGTACTGCCACACCTTGGGTTCACTTTACCCCTGGTTATATGGATAATGGGGTGTGTCTATGAATTTTGTTGTCCTTATTAATGGTTTTGCATGTAGGTTTTTTAAAGCTTCTAGAGGGTTGCAATAGGGCTTCCCCTTATCACCATATATCTTCCTTCTTGTGGCGGAAGGTCTATGTAGGGCACTTGAGGATGCAAAAAGGAGAAGGATGTTATATGGTATTAGGATTGGAAGGGAGATCGCCTTAACACATCTACTCTTTATGGATGATGTGCTTTGTTTCTGAAATACAAATGAAAGGTGTTACTGTCCAAACTAACAACCTTTGTAATATTGTTATTGGGGATAAGCACAACACAAGAAATGCACCATTGTCACCTTATCACAATCTTCCCTTCCCTTTAGGCCAATTCCTTCAAGCCATAGGGGGTATACCAATCCTTGGAAACAAACCTGTATAGTACTCACAATATGGTTTACTTCATACTACACACCTCAATATATGGTTAGATAGATCAATGCCAATGAAGTAGGAAAATGCCTTAACAATATTCAACCAAGAGTTAGGGAAATAACTATTGCAATATAAAGAGCGTTAGGAGATAATTAAATGAGTGGTGATATGTTAAATAAGTAAGCTATGTAACACCCTGTTTCCCCCAGCTTGTAAATATAACTGGATTGGCTAAGAACTATGGCAAACTCATAAATGTGAATATGTGATGTAAATGGACCTTGAGGAAAAGGTCAATGAATGTGAATGACATTTTGAATTTATTGCAGGACTGCTGAGAGGGGGTGTGCAGAAAAGAGGCCACGATCGCGGTGGAAGGCACCTAAAAAGGTGGCGTTAACTTCCACCGAGAATTAATACCGTATTTGGACTCCACTAGCCCGGAGAACCAAAAGTGGATCGCTGGCCCCAAATTTAATGTCTCGCAGGATGGTAGGCGGATGGCTTAGTGAGGGATGGGATGGTGAACCGCCCATCCGTAGAGCCGTCAGGCTTGATCATCACGAGGGTAATCGTGCCACACACAACCTCGCAAGAGGATAAGAAGTGGGGTAGAAGCGATTGGAGGGGCAGACGCGAGGGGAACTCTGGCATTACGCAGAGTGAGTGATAGCAGAGAGGAAGGATTGCAACCTTCGCTCCTGGACACTGGAAGACAGAGAAACGCAGTCTCACAGCATCGTGGTCTCAGCTCGGGGGTGGCTAGTGGTAAATCCACTGGGAGTCGCTACGTCTACGGTTGGGTGGAAACGAGCACCCCTCTCAGCAGTTGCACTCACTTCTAGTGTTATTTATGATAAGTGTTTTACATATTACCTCTTGAAATTCATATACTGACATATATGCTCATAGAACTGTGAAATTGTGAACGATTATAGTATAAGAATGTTTGTGTAGTGTTTTGATAAGAAATAATGGATATATGCTTATAACAGAAAGACCACGCATGGCTTATGTTGATAAATGAATTTGATTATGCATGAGTTGAACCAAGTAGGACTTCCAATCCGTCCTCGGGAATTTGTTTACCCTTACTTGTCTCCAAGAATGCTTCGGAATAGACCTCTTCACAGGGATTCCCTCCTTGGAAAGGTTTACCAAGAACCTGGAAAAAGGACTTGCATGCACAAGTCTTAACAACCTTGTACGAGGAGGAATGACCCTCTTAAAATCCTGAAGTAGCAGCGTAGGGATAAGCATCAATCGACGGATGGGATTCCGTCGAAAGATTCCCAGGTCATTCACGACCGTTAGATTGACGAAAGAAAAAAGGGCACTACATACCTTGCCCCTTTTCCTCTACCTTCGTGAATAGCGAGGAAATCGGGACCGTAGATCCCAAGGTCTATGGGAATATCTGGACCGTTGGTTTATGTTCCCGTCTAGAGAGCAGTTAGAGAGTACACGACGTGGGATTGATCTGAGTCGTTAGATCTTAGCTAGAAAAACCCAACAGTCGTCAGATCCGTTAAGAGATGCATGAGGGTTAAGCCCTCGTAAACGGGAGGTTGAAAGTCCTGTCGAGAGGCGTGGCCATTGGGATATCGACATTCATGAAATCAGGATTCACGATGACATGAGATCGAGAATTTTCATAGTGAAAATCCCAGACTCAATCTAAGTCGTCCATCATAGGAGGACACGTGGGCAATATCGGGAGCCCATCGGTATTTCAGAGATCGAAGGGACATGACGTCGGAGTATTACAGCAGCGGAAACTCCTAAATCGCGAGAAGCGATCAGGACCGTCCATCTTAGGAGGATGCGTGGCAGCAATCGGAGCTTTCGGGAAAAGTCCCGAAAGGAAAATCATCCATCGGGAAATCGGGAATCCCATGGACAAGAAGTCCATACACTTTGAAATTGTGAAGTCCGGAATCCCGACAAAGTGAAAAGCGTCCACTGTAGGGCCAGCTGTCATCATATCGGCATATCGAGATTCGGCGAATCGTGAATTCTGAGGACGAGTACATTTTGGCAGTAGAAAGTCCAAAAACCCGACAGGAGATAAGGCTGCGGTCTTGTGAGATAGTGGTCACGTGGGCCAGGAGTTCAACCAGGAGGGCTAACACGTAAGGGACCATATCGGTAAATTGGATCATTAGAAATCGGGGATTCAAGAGACAGGGGACTCTTGACATTGGGGATCTCGAAACCCCGAAAACCGAAAGGGTATGCATTTCTCGTTGTGGAAAGAGTAGCGGTTGTATGTAAAGGCCATGATCGTCGATCTTGGTGGAGGGTCGTCGTCGTCCAACGAAAGGACATGTGGTTGTCGGTCGATGTTTCGGCGTTTCGGCATCCGGGGATTCAAAAAGGCAAGAAACCTTGCCTTCGCGAGTCACAAAATCCCGATACTCGAAATCCCATGGACCATTGGATCCATGCTCCTAAAGGTCGTTGATCTCTTACACGACTTTCCATATAGGAATTTGGAGATTTGAATGACGAAGAGTCTTGGATTCATTGCATTTCGAACTCTCGAGTACCGAAACCCCGAAAGGATCCATACCATTGGATCACGGGAGGCCTACGGCCGTCGATCTTCCTTTGGAGGGAAACTTTGGTGGCCTCGAAAGTTTCGGGGATTTGAATGGAGAAATGTAGAAGTTAGGATTCCCCGAATAGTGAAAAGCCGACAAGCTCTTGGTTGGCTCAAGCGCGTGGACACCGCATAGGGTCACGTAGACAGGACCCCAAGAGAGAAACTTTCCCCTCGCTAGCCCCGTCGTGGTTCGACGCTTCGTTGTTCCAAGCTTCGGGGTTTTTCAGACTCGAGCGACTCGACGTTCCAGTAGCACTAAGTCACGAAGTGAGAAAAGACGCCATGCTGATTCGGCCCGTAGTCGTGAACTACAGCCTCATGGAGGTGGAAAAAGGAAAGAGCTAGCCTGTGCTAAGCCCCGTAGGACTTCGGTGATTCTGACTGTTGAGGAATCAATGAAAAAGTTTGATTTTGAGTAGCGGGTGTATGACAAAGTGGTATCAGAGCATGGTTACAACACTCGGCCTGATTGGGCTCATGCACGAGTCGCGCATAAACTCCGTTCGAAGTACTCCTACGAAGAGTAACCCCCTAACGTAACTCTCTTGTCTAGGATTGAAAACTTGGAAACGAGAACCCGATTGTGTGTGCATGTGAAAGAGTTATAAATTATGCGCAGATTATAAAAATATATCTAACTCTTGACTAATAACCAGCGTTTGTATTTTCACTCAAGCAGATGAGAAGCCGCGAGAATCGACAGACGCAGAGTATGGTGACTCACCAAGAGATGGGAGAAGGCTCCCACAATAGAGACGAAGATTCTGACGAAAGAAGAGCAATAGGAACCCCTCCAGACCTAGCCGAGACTATGAGGAATCTCATGGTTGAATTGCAAAGCTTCAAGGATGACAATGAAAGGATGATGAAAGAACAAGAAAAGCAAACTGAAATTAATGTAGTTTTACTACAGAGCTTATCTGACCTACAGTGGAAAATGCAGCATGAACCCGAAGTGCAGAAACATGGTCATATCAGTGGCCATACCGAGAGGAGCACCTCAAGAAAGGTCCACCCCAGAGGTAAAGGACCCGTGCCGGACGATTCCACTGAGAAGGAAGCTAGCGATTCAGAAGGCTCTTCTAGCAGCAGGACTAGTTCCTATTCTCGAAGAAAACATAAGAAGCAAAAGACTTCCAATAGTCATAAATTTGAGGAATTCAGAAAGGCCAAACCTCCCTCCTTCAACGGTGAGATAAAGAAGGGAGAGGAAGCCGAGGCGTGGCTACTTGGACTGAAGAAATATTTCAGAGTCCATGATTTTTCAAAGAATTTGAAGGCCCGAGTGGCCACTTTCAATCTGAACGGAAAGGCTTCCATCTGGTGGGAAGACCTTAAGAATATGAAAGGGGTTCGCGAGGAGGACCTGTCTTGGAAATAGTTTGAAAAATACTTTCGAAAGAAGTATTTGTCGGAAAAGTATTTCGACGAGAAGGCTAAAGAGTTTTATGAACTCAAACTGGGACAACTCACTATAGAGGAATATGTCAACAAATTCCTCGACTTGTTGAGATATGTACCCTACATCAAAGCAGAGAAGGTGAAGGCGCAATGCTTCATCAGTGGGCTACCCAAGGAATACCGGAACCGAATTGAATTCGACGAGCCAAAGACCTTAGAAGACACTATTTGAAAGGCAACATATTGTCATGAACAATATGGGCATCGGGCAGAGTCTCGTGGAGACTGGAGACAAAAGAGTGGTTCGAAATTTCAAAAAAAGGGGATCAAATCCTCAGGATTTAAGAGCTACAAGAAGAACCCCAGAATGAACTTTCCAACCCGAAGTGTACTCCAGCAGAACTTTCCATCATCAGACAGAAATAAAACTTCTGGACCTATACCAGTAAAGACTAATAACCCAAAGAAAGAACCTCTAAAATGTTGGGGTTGCGGAGAAGAGCATCTCCTAAGAGACTGTCCACACCGACAACAGAACAGTCAAAAATTCTATAACATTCAGGAAGCTACCACAGTCAATGATGTGGCAAGGAGTGTGCCATAGATTTCTACAACCTTGGATAATAACCAAGCCGACCACCAGGCTTCAATGGTGGAAATAGAAGGTATGATTTTCAACCATCTAGTGTTTGTGTTGATTGACCCCGGTTCAAATTTGAGTTATATAGCCCCTAGAGTTGTTGATAAGTGTAAACTACAGCCATAGAGGCAAACCAAGCCATGGTTGGTACAGTTAGCCACTGGCACCAAAAGAAAGGTAATAGAGGTCATACCAGCCTACCAATTAATGTTGGGTGAAATCCCCACCCAAGAACCCATTAATGTATTACCCCTGGGATCATACGACCTGTTGATTGGTATGGACTGGTTGGCCGCCCATAAAGCCAAACTGGATTGTTACCATAAAACCTTAGAATGTGTGAGCAAATAAGGAAAAAGGATAACCCTCCAAGGGATCCAAAAACCGGTCTCGGTGAGACAAATATCAGCCCTGCAAATGAGAAAGTATTGTCGAAAGGGATGTCCCCTATATGCAATATAGGTGTTGAAAACCATCGAAGGCGCTAAACCAAGCCTGGATGATCACCCTATCCTGAGAGAATACAGAGAGGTGTTTCCGAAAGAGGTACCAGGTCTACCTCCGAGAAGAGACATTGACTTCTCGATAGAGCTCGCACCAGGAGCGGTGCCGGTGTCTAGAACACCCTACTAGATGAGCACACCTGAGTTAGTTGAACTCAAATTGCAATTGAAAGAAATGATGGATAAGGGTTATATTCAACCCAGCGTGTCCCCATGGGGAGCACCAGTCCTGTTTGTGAAAAAGAAGGATGGCACCCTTAGACTATGCATAGATTACAGACAACTTAATAAAGTAACCATAAAGAACAAATACCCCTTTCCTAGGATCGATGATCTATTCGATCAGTTAGGGGGTGCGTCTATTTTCTCAAAGTTTGACTTGAGGTTGGGATACCATCAAGTTCGAATTAAGGGTGAAGACATCCATAAAACCGCTTTCTGGGCACGGTATGGTCACTATGAGTTTGTGGTAGTGCCATTTGGGTTAACCAATGCCCCTGCCACCTTCATGTGCTTAATGAACAATATACTCAATAAATTTTTAGATAAATTTGTACTGGTTTTTATTGATGACATATTAATCTACTCTAAGAATAGAGAAGAACATGAAGAGCATCTTAGACTTGTGCTTCAAGTGCTAAGAGAGCATCAGCTCTATGCTAAACTCAGCAAATGTGACTTCTTTCAGAAGCAAATACATTACTTGGGACATGTTCTGTCCGAGGAAGGGGTAGCAGTAGATCCTGACAAGATCAGGTCTATCATGGAATGGCCTACCCCAAACGATGTCTCAGACATCAAATCCTTTATGGGATTAGCGGGATACTATAGGAGATTTATAAGAGGATTCTCCAAGATTGGTTGTCCAATCACTACCCTCCAGAAGAAGGGGACAAAATTCCTGTGGACACAGTAATGTGAAGAGATTTCAAACCTTGAAACATCTACTAACCCATGCACCTGTGTTGAAAATCGTTGACCCAGAAGCTGACTTCCTTGTGTGCACGGATGCCTGTAAGGAAGGGCTCGGAGGAGTCCTTATGCAGGAAGGAAAGGTGATCTATTATGAATCCCGAAAATTGAATGAACACGAGGTCAATTATGTGACTCATGATCTAGAACTAGCTGCCATAGGGCACGCCTTAAAAATGTGGAGGCATTACCTCTTGGGAAGAAAATTTGTGCTTATGACAGATCATTGTGGATTACGGTATTTGTTTGATCAACCAAAGCTTAATGCTAGACAAGCCAGATGGATGGCCCTTCTTAGCGAATTTGATTTTGAAATCAAACACATTAAAGGGAAAGAGAATAGGGTGGTCGATGCCCTTAGTAGAAGCATGAGAACAATTCACCTGGCAGCGGTGAGTACCTGGGAGACAGATGTCAAGGACAGAGTCAAAAAGGCATAAGAAACAGATCCCTTCGTTCGAAATGTGACCCTGTACCTACAGCAAGAACCCGCTGAAGAAAGATATGAAGGCTATCAGATGACCGAAGGAGACCTGCTCACTTACAGAGATAGATTGTACATTCCCAATTGTGATGACTTGAAGAGGTTCATCATGGATGAACTATATAAAAGACCCTACACTGGTCACCCAGGATACCAGAAAATGATCACTGCCACCCGAAAACAATTTTATTGGCCTGGATTGAAGAAGGACATAGCCAAATATTTGGCCCAATGCATAGAGTGCTAACAGGTTAAAGCAGAACATCGACACCTAGCATGACTATTACACCCTTTACCCATCCCAGAATGGAAATGGGAAACCATCTCCATGGATTTTATCACTGGATTGCCAACTTCAACCAAACAGAATGACGCCATTATGGTAGTGGTGGATAAACTAAGCAAGTTTTCTCATTTCATCCCTGTCAAATCAACCTACAAGGCGATAGATATCACCCAGATATTCATGAAAGAGGTATTACCACTGCACGGTATGCCGAGGGAGATAATATCTAACAGAGACACAAAATTTACTTCCAATTTTTGGAAGTCACTGATGGCGGGATTAGAGACTAAATTGCTATTTAGCACTGCCTATCACCCTCAAACCGATGGACAGACAGAAAGAGTAAATCAAATATTAGAAGATATGTTAAGGATGCATGTAATGCATCAACCCAGGAAATGGGAAGACTACCTGCCATTGGTAGAATTCGCCTACAACAACTACTACCAAGCATCCTTAAAGATGAGTCCCTTCGAGGTCCTCTATGGTAGGTCGTGTAATACTCCAGTCAGCTAGAGTAACCTGTAAACAGGATTTCTATTGGACCTGATATGTTGAAAGAAATGGAACAACAAGTGACTTAGATAAAACAAAATCTGAAGGTCGCTCGGAACCGACAGAAAAGTTATGTTGATCAAAAGAGAACTCCAAGAGAGTTCAAAATGGGAGACCATGTATATCTCAGAATTAAGCCCAGAAGGAGTTCCTTGAAAATGGGAGCTTGTGCCAAGTTGGCACCCCAGTATTGTGGACCCTTTGAGGTTCTAGATAGAGTTGGACCTGTAGCCTATCGGCTAGCACTTCCTCCCACAGTAAAAGCACATAATGTTTTCCATGTTTCATTATTGAAGAAATATGTACATAATGCTAATCATATAATTGACTGGTCTGTGATCCAGGTGGAACTGGAGGGAGAATTTCTACCAGAACCCCAATGCATACTGGATAGAAAGGAAACCCCGCTCCGGAACAGAACCATTGCACAGGTCAAGGTGCAGTGGAAACATTTTGGCCCGGATGAGGCTACATGGGAAATGGAGGATGCCATGAGACAGGCATATCCGATTTTGTTTACTTCTGTACATGAAATTCATGTTAGTACATAAGAACATCGAGGACGATGTTCCTTTTAAGGGGGAGAGAATTGTAACACCCTGTTTCCCCCAGCTTGTAAATATAACTGGACTGGCCAAGAACTATGGAAAACTCATAAATGTGAATATGTGATATAAATGGACCTTGAGGAAAAGGTCAATGAATGTGAATGGAATTTTGAATTTATTGCAGGACTGCTGAGAGGGGATGTGCATAAAAGAGACCACGATGGCGGTGGAAGGCACCTAAAAAGGTGGCGTTAACTTCCACCAAGAATTAATACCATATTTGGACTCCACTGGCCCAGAGAACCAAAAGCGGCTCGCTAGCCTCGAATTTAATGTCTCGCAGGCTAGTAGGCGGATGGCTTAATGAGGGATGGGATGGTGAACCGCCCATCCGTAGAGCCGTCAGGCCTGATCAGCGCGAGGGTAATCGTGCCACACGCAACCTCGCAAGAGGATAAGGTGTGGGGTAGAAGCGATTGGAGGGGCAGACGCGAGGGGAACTCTGGCATTACGTAGAGTGAGTGATAGTAGAGAGGAAGGATTGCAACCTTTTCTCCTGGTCATTGGCAGACAGAGAGACGTAATCTCACAGCATCGTGGTCTCAGCTCGGGGGTGGCTAGTGGTAAATCTATTGGGAGTCGCTACACCTATGGTTGGGTGGAAACGAGCACCGCTCTTAGCATTTGCACTCACTTCTGGTGTTATTTCTAATAAGTGTTTTACATATTACCTCTTGAAATTCATATACTGACATATATGCTCATAGAACTGTGAAATTGTGAACGATTATAGTATAAGAATGTTTGTGCAGTGTTTTGATAAGAAATAATGGATATATGCTTCTAACAAAAAGACCACGCATGGCTTATGTTGGTAAATGAATTTAATTATGCATGAGTTGAACAAAGTAGGACTTCCAGTCCATCCTCGGGAATTTGTTTACCCTTACCTGTCTCCAAGAATGCCCCGGAATAGACCTCTTCACAGGAATTCCCTCCTTGGAAAGGTTTACCAAGAACCAGGAAAAAGGACTTGAATGCGCAAGTCTTAACAACCCTGTACGAGGAGGAATGACCCTCTTAAAATCCCAAAGTAGCAGCGTAGGGATAAGCATCAATCGACAGACGAGATCCCGTCGGAATATTCTCGGGTCATTCAGGACCATTAGATTGACGAAAGAAACAAGGGCGCTACATACCTTGCCCCTTTTCCTCTACCTTCGTGAATAGCGAGGAAATCGGGACCGTAGATCCCAAGGTCTGTGGGAATATCTGGACCGTTGGTTTCTTTTCCCGTCCAGAGAGTAGTAAGAGAGTACACGGCGTGGGATTGATCTGAGTCGTTAGATCTTAGCTAGAAAAACACGACAACCGTCGGATCCATTAAGAGATGCATGAGGGTTAAGCCCTCGTAAATGGGAGGTTGAAAGTCCTGACGAGAGGCGTGGCCATCGGGATATCGACATTCGTGAAATCGGGAGTCACGATGACATGAGATTGGGAATTTTCATAGTGAAAATCCCAGACTCAATCTGAGTCGTCCATCATAGGAGGACATGTGAGCAAGATCAGGATCCCGTCGGTATTTCGGAGATCGAAGGGACATGATGCCAGAGTATTCCAGCAACAGAAACTCCTAAATCTCGAGAAGCGATCAGGACCGTCCATCTTAGGAGGACGCGTGGCAGCAATCGGAGCTTTCGGGAAAAGTCCCGAAAGGAAAATCATCCATCGGGAAATCAGGAATCCCGTGGACAAGAAGTCCATACACTTCGAAATTGCGAATTCCGAAATCCCGACAAAGTGAAAAGCATCCACTGTAGGGCCAGCTGTCATCATATTGGCATATCGGGATTCGGCGGATCGTGAATCCTAAGGACGAGTACATTTTGGCAGTAGAAAGTCTGAAAACCCGACAGGAGATAAGGCTATGGTCTTGTGAGATAGTGGTCACGTGGGCCAGTAGTTCAGCCAGGAGGGCTAACACGTAAGGGACCATATCGGTAAATTGGCTCATCGAAAATCGAGGATTCAAGAGACAAGGGACTCTTGACATCGGGGATCCCGAAACCCCGAAAACCAAAAGGGTATGCATTTCCCATTGTGGAAAGAGTAGCGGTCGTATGTAAAGGCCATGATCGTCGATCTTGGTGATCGTTGATCTTGGTGGAGGGTCGTCGTCGTCCAACGAAGGGACATGTGGCTGTCGGTCGACGTTTAGGCGTTTCGGCATCTGGGGATTCAAAAAGGCAAGAAACCTTGCCTTCGCGAGTCACGAAATCCCGATACTCGAAATCCCATGGACCATTGGATCCATGCTCCTAAGAGACGTCGATCTCTTACATGACTTTCCATATCGAAATTCGAATATTTGAATGACGAAGAGTCTTGGAGTCATTGCATTTCGAACTCCTGAGTACCGAAACCCCAAAAGGATCCATACCGTTGGATCAAGGGAGGCTTACGACCGTCAATCTTCCTTTGGAGGGAAACATTGGTGACCTCGGAAGTTTTGGGGATTTGAATGGAGAAATGTAGAAGTCGTGTATCGTGATTCCCCGAATAGTGAAAAGCCGACAAGCTCTTGGTTGGCTCAAGCGCGTGGACACTGCATAGGGTCACGTAGACAGGACCCCAAGAGAGAAACTTGCCCCTCGCTAGCCCCGTCGTGGTTCGGCACTTCATTGTTTCATGCTTCGGGGTTTTGCAGAGTCGAGCGACTCGACGTTCCAGTAGCACTAAGTCGTGAAGTGAGAAAAGATGTCGTGCTGATTCTGCCCGTAGTCGTGAACTACAGCCTCATGGAGGTGGAAAAAGGAAAGAGCTAGCCTGTGCTAAGCCCCGTAGGACTTCGGGGATTCTGACTGTTGAGGAATCAATGAAAAAATTTGATTTTGAGTAGCGGGTGTGTGACAAGCTACAACAACAACAAAAAACGGCACTATGATATCACTCTTTGAATGAAGAAATAAGTACATTTTACCACACAAGAGTGAGATCTAATTGCATAAATCAAGAACGAATGATGTGCCCAAGTTATTTCTTGATTATATGCTACAAATTGGACCAGATTTTTGATGTCCAACAATTCCAGAATCTGATATATGATAATAAAAAGATAAAAATAAAAAATAAAACAAATTTTGGGTGAGGAAAAGCACCCCAAGAATACCTAAAAGCACTTGTAATGATAAACCTTGGGTACTTTAGCTAGGGAAATGAATAAAGCATGCAAAAACATCCCAACAATTATTAATTTCAAGTACAATTGAATAATAACCATGTAATTACTTCAAACTTGTAAAGGGAGGTGGTGAATCCCCCTAGGGTTTCACCAAAAATATTCAAAATGAAATATAATAGCTAGGAAGCACTTAGGAGATGAATTTCACCATTAGAATGTGTTATGTATCCTTTATAAACAATCTAAAAGTGAAATATAATCTACGATAGGGTTAGAATGCACCTTTTAGGGTTAAACCTTAGCTTTAGGGTTTCACCAATTCTGATTTTAATTGTTGTAGTTTAATTTATATAATTAGTAAATACCTTAAATCGACTCACAAAATGTTAGATAAAACCTTTAAGAACAAGTGTATGGGGCTACTTTTCCCTATTAGGGTTAAAGATCAACAATTTATCGTAAACCCTTGGACAATAATGTTTAGAAAATGAAAATAAATCGTTAACTTTGCACTAGACAATGAAAATAATATTTTTGATGGTACATATTTTATATCTTTTGTATTCTTATATTTTATATGACATGAAAATAAAAGAATTGAATTTGTAGGGTTTTGTGGTTGGTTGTTGGGAGTTAATCTTAGAGCCTTGTCTCCACTTAGGGCTTATGGGGTCAAGAAGTATGCCCCTCTAATAATTTATTATCCAATGTTTACATAGTAGAGTGACAGACTAGTGCCTCAAGGCTAGTATTCTCTTTTCTAATCAAGACAAACCATGAAAACCAAGGCCCTATAGGAAGGGTTTCCTCAAGGGAATTGCCTTCATCAACAAGATCAACAAAAGACTTGAAAGAATACTCAAAACCCTTGCCAAGAAGTATAAAACTAATCAAGACAAGAGATAAGCACTTACCCAATCATTTTAGGGAAGATGGAAGAGATACAAACCCTAGACATCCTCCTTCCAAGTAGTTTATAAGACCTCAAATGGATCAATCTTGCTAGTTTCATTAGAATCTTGAGCATTCACAATAGTCTTTGAAGAAAGAAGAATAATCGAGAAAGAGAAAGTTCCAAGAATTGACACCAAGAAACACCACTAAAAGATCTTCTATTAATGGCTTCAAATGATCTCCAACAATTCACAACAATTTGGAATGAAAGGAGGGCCTATATTTATAGATGAGGCTCACAACTCCTTCCCAATCTGTATTCCCTAAATCTAGGTTAAGAAAATAAAATAAAAGTGACTTGTCATCCACATAATTTGGAGACCGAGTCAAAATACATAGAAATGATACTTTACATGCATAAAACCCTCATAAAGAGGTGACGTCGACCATCCAAGACAGACGATTTTTCCTTAGGGTGCAATGTTCCACCTAAAATGCAATTGGGAGGTCTCAAAATATGGTAAGGAATAATCCTTGGCCATCCCAGCTCCAACATTTCTCTCCTCCAAGTGGAACATTCTCATGAAAGTGTGGATAATGACCTCAAAAGGGGACGTCTTCAACAAAATGTTCTCAAAGAATGCTTAATTAAGTGACCTCCACGTCATCCAAGTGTGTGCAAAATAACCCCATGGTTGTCATAAAGTGCCCCAAGTGAGGGTCGGCCCTCATTAATGAGCAAAAACACTTTTAAAAAGTGCCAAAGGAGGGGGACGTTCCAGCATCTTACACATGGCAAGTGTAGAGGGTGTCCACGTGGATGTAAATAGATCGTTTGTGCCTTGGAGAGTGTGACCAATGTCTCAAGAAACATGATATGCCTTGAAAATTGTGAGACTGCCTCGAGAAATGTGAAACTGTATAATCATGTGTAGAATCATCTCCAAGGGCCCATGACCCAAGGAAGATAGGGTGCATGTAGGGTAAAATAGGTGTGCTAAACCATGGGTGTGACAACCCTTATAAAGTGCAATCATCGTTTACATAGAAAAAGAATAAGTGAATGGTTAGGGCCCTGTAAATCATGTATCCTAGTAGATCCACCTCAAAATGCTTGCATACCTACTCAATACACAAATGTTTGACTTAGAGGAAGTTACCACCTCTAAGGGATAGTCGGTTGAAGCAATTAAACCAAGCACCTTGAGAATGAGGACTACAAAGAGAAGCCATGACCGTCCACCTAAGGGGATATGGGAAACCACTAACCAACACATGTACATCAATCATCCCATCATGGACACATACAAAGAAATCATTTCACTTTGATCACATCAGAGTGGTCACATCTCATGAAAAAATGTAGGGTATACTGCAAATAATCTAAGGTATAATGATTGGCTCCAACTTGGAGACATGTGCTCATCTCAAGAGTGCATGAGAACGCAATAATCTCCAAAACCTGTACTCCTGGAATATTCTCACGAAATCGATATTAAATGCAAAGGAGGTGTTATGCCCACAACAACTCCCCTTCTTTTTTTTCAAAAATGAAGGGCCCCCATTCTTATTTGAAATTGATTCATGTGTCACTCTCAAATCCTAGTATGGCTTCTAATTTTTGGTTTGGGGTTCCATGGTTTAATAACTTACTATCTATTGATAATGGCATATTACTAATATTGGCCTTTTACTCCCTTTTGGTTTTGATTGCTTTATATCATTATCTTATGGTTGACTTGATCCATAACTAATGGTTGCTTGAAGACATCTCTTTGATTCTACATGTGCCCCTTATTCTTAGGATTGGTTTGATGGATTGATGCTTTAATATGTCTTATTAGTCCCTGCCGAAGGCCAAGGCAGGGACTATAGCTTTCGCCTGGAACAAAGTTTTGAAGAAGGATTTCATAAAGTGATCTTTCAATATGTGATCCTGGAAATGAGTTTTGTTTCATCTTGAAATTGGTCGCATTATGACTTATCGCTCTTGCTATCTTCCTGCATAATCGTTGTGATGCCTGAATTTATATGTTTCCATTTCGAGTAATTATGTTTGCAAACTCACATATGTTTATTGGAGCTATCTCACACCCCTAGCTCATTTAATTTTTGGTTTTCTGAATTACATTTAATTTTTGGTTTTCTGAAGATTTAGGCATTTTCGCCAATGGTTTGGTTTCACTGTGGACATTTTAGCAGATTTTAATTTGAGTGCAACATCTTTTTTTGGAGAGGCTTGGATTTTTATTAAAAAATGTTTTGTACAGTTTTATTTTTTGAAAATTTTCATTATTTTTCTCTCAAATCACAAGGATTATGAGTAACTCATTTTGACTGATTATTATAGCTAGATCCATTAGCTTTCTAACATGAAAACATGAATTAGACTTACCCTGTTGACTAAACTTGTTTGAATTCTCTGCATAAATTTCATTTTAATTGTTCTTATTTTCTTTATATATATACATTTGTATTTCGGAGGAGCAGCTCAGGGGAAGAGGAATACAACCAAAATGCAGCAAATCAGGGCACAAAATGGCAAACAATGAGGCAACCAAAACGCAGCAAATCAGGGCATAAAATCGCAGATAAAGAGGGAACCAAAACGCAGAGAATGAAGAATGAATTCTTTTCCAGTTTTATGTTAGTTTTCCTCAGATTCCACGAGGATGATCAAATTTCTGGAGAAGATGCATTAGACTTGTTTCTCTATCTGTGTTCTCTTTCTAACACACAGGATCAGGAAAATAATGATGAACATGAAATTGGTTTTTCTCATAATATGCATGTTACTTAAGATATTTTCTCATTAGTTAATTTTGAATCTAGATTCGATTCCTTTGAATCCACTAATGATATGGGAAATGTTGTTCAATTACACATTTTAGGATTATATGATGCACAGTTTCAAGAACTTAAGAATGTCACTAAGGAAACAAATCTTAAACCTGAAGATGTTTCAAATGACTTTGAAACTCCTATTAGTACCACTTGTGTTGAGTTAAGCTTAGTGGGAATGAACTTCTTATAACTCAAGTAAAAGACCCCGATATCAAAAGTACTAATGTTGGTCTTGATATCTCATCTTTTTCTTCTAATATTGAACAAGTTCCCCTTATACAGAGGAAGTCTTTTGATCAGGATTTGTGTGACAATGTTTCCTTACAAAATGATAAAGTGCAAGATAATGAAGATCATTTAATTCAAAGGGAAGCAGTTAATTATTTATACTCTAAAATATATTACTCTTTGTATCCAAATCTGCTTGTTGGTCATGGTCCAAACAACAGTAACTTTGTTGATTTTCATGTTAAGACTCCTTTATGGGCAAATTCACATTTTGGTGGAAAGAAAACTTATGAAAATCAAAGAAATATTATTGATCTTTTTAAATCAGTTCAAGATGATAAGGCAGAAGATGATCCTTCCATAAATATTTTTCATAAAACACATGCATTTTTATCTAGTTCATATGACGATGCTGAAAATTCTAACATGTTATGTGACTTGGAAAAGAAGGAAAACATTTTTGATGGCTCATTAGGTTTTGATGACTTTGAGGCACTTCACCCCTTGGTGATGGTTATGACAGGATCTTATATTATCAACTCCAAATTTGAACCTAAAATGCAAAATGAGACACTTCACCGTAAGGTAATGGTTATGACAAACTCTCATTTTGTTTCTCTTGAATCTGAAAATGATGACATTTCTTTAAAGAAAACAGTTTTACCCAAGTACGATTATGAGTTCAAAACTCATCATCCTAATGAGGTATGTACTTTTCCATGAGCTCTTCACAAGCATTAAATGACTTCCAATTTGATTTCTATGACCCAATTCTGGCTTCGTTTAAAGAATCATTCTTGAAGAGGTTTCCATTGTATAGTAAAGATAATATTGTGTTTGTTGTGAATAGAAATTTAGATATTATTCTTTTTATCTTCATTGTATTCTTACTTCAATTTTTGCTAACAATTTTTTATGTATATGTGATTGCAAGATTGGAGTTACTTGGAAGGCTATATCGTCATTACAGTTGTTCTAGTACTAACAATATGCCTTATACAGTGGTGAAAGACTTCCCATGCACATTATTTGATTCCATTAATTCATCTCAAGTTGTTGATTATGTGAAGTATGAGCACAAGGAAATGGGTCTTGATGATGAGGCACCTTGGTTTCGACCGATGGTTATGCCAGGTCCTCATTATATTACCTTATCCTTAGAAACCAATGACACTATCATTTCTCACATTCTTTCACAAGGTATAGTACTTGGAATTTCTTCACATGATTCTTATCATGTATACTTCCTTTACCCAAACTCCTTCCAACAACTCCATGCTAATCATTGTAGATTTTATGATAGGATTGAGACCTAGTTGGAGGGGTCCTTGGATAAGTATCCCATGAATCATAATGCTGTTATTCGGCATATGATGGATAGAGGTTTAAATGTTCTAATTCTTTCTACTTTAGACTATTTTTACTCTAATTTATGTTGATGGTCTTTGGCATAGTTGTGACTGCGGGATTGGAATTACTTAGATGGTTGCGTTGCCATTATGTTTTCACTTAGTTTATGTTTCATCCAATGTAGCATAAGATAGGATTAGGGTAGATTAGATTTGGCATAGTTGTGACTGCAGGATTGGAATTACTTAGATGGTTGCGTTGCCATTATGTTTTCACTTAGTTTATGTTTCATCCAATGTAGCATAAGATAGGATTAGGGTAGATTAGATTAGCATATTTTTTTCTCTCAATGTTTACTTTAAGTTTAGTGTATTCTTCTTATGTACTTATCTTGTTGGGTTTGTTTTATTTTCAATAAGTTAGTTATTCAAGAAAAGGGTCTTCTTTATTAGACTATAACCTTGCCTAATATGAGTTTCTTCTTGTATTTGAGTAGGTTGAAAGATGGATTGTACAACCATTGGTTGGAGACATTCTTCTTTATCAATATGTTATGTGATTTGCAAACTCGAAGAAATGCCACTCTTAACCTGTCTGCTTATAACACTCTTGAAAATTTTGTCATAACAATTTCATGAAACTTATCTCAATTGTGCCAAGCATCAACTCATCAATTATTATAAATTTAGTCCCAATCATCTCATTCAATTATGGTTTCCAATCTTATCTTTAATTCGTTTATAATAGGAGAATCATTCTATCTAGATTGTTGTCTAAGGTCACGTGTACTTTATCAATGCATCAACTCATCAATTATTATAAATTTAGTCCTAATCATCTCATTCAATTATGGTTTCCAATCTTATCTTTAATTCGTTTATAATAGGAGAATCATTCTATCTAGATTGTTGTCTAGGGTCACATGTACTTTATCAATATTATTCTAATTGTATCCATAACAATAGTTCTATGCTCTTGCCATTACTTAAAATATAGAATGTGAGGTTAATAATGAGGATGTTTGAAACTATTATCATTAATGACAAGGGGCAATTGATATATTAGTGAGTGATATATTGGTGGATTTTTGGGATTAAAGGTCTTGTGTTTTTAAAGTAATGTTTGCAAGGACCTCATTGACAACAATAGAGTTTAAGAGGGGTAACAACCTTAGGAGTTCTTAGACCATGTATATTGTAAATATTATGACTTATCATATACCTCTTTGTTGCTAGGTCCATCTTGCAATTTAATTACCTCTTTACCCCTAACTTGATTAACTGACATAATTTTCTTTTGGTCTTTTTTTAGTTTAGTTTTATTTACTTTATTCAGTTTGTTGATCTTTATTCGGATTTATTTTTTATTGGTCTGTACATATTCGTTTAGTTCCTTCTTTGATTCCATCCTGATTGTCTCCATGGCAATGGTATTATTCTCTTATCCCATAAGATGAATGTTGAAATCACTGGAACGAATGGTATTAATAAAAATCTTTTTATGTCGAGATACAGTAAATACTATAGTGAAAGATAGCAAATGCAATTTTTGAAATTGTGGGTTCCTCTATATTCAATAATTTTATTTTTAAAATCTGATTCATTGCAGTAAGTTTAGGCGATGTAGGGAAGGTGTCCACAAAGACCAAGACCTTCTTGGTGAAATTGTTGGGGATTCTTTGGGGGTCCGTAAGTTCTAGGTTTTTTGTGGGCTTGCAAACCCACAAGGCCCTGTCAGCAACGATGCACAAGTAGGTGCTCAACCCTACCCCTATCACCTATCACAACCTTTTATGGAGGAGGATATCGTGGATTTTGAACCGGACAATGGGCATGTGACATCTTTGTATCAGATATGGAATTTATTAGTTTGCAACACAGAAAGTGGATGCTCGTTCCAGGGGAATCGGGGCCCTCAGTCGAGCTAGCTACAAATCAATCAACAGCTAGGATGGAGGCACTTCCAAGTCTTGAGGTATGCATGTAGGGTGGTGAGATTGACGCAAACCTCTTTCACTCCTCCGAGACTCTCTAGATCCCTCCTCGTGCAAACTCTCTTCCAGAAGTATCTCACTTTGTCCCAGCTACGCCTCAAGAGGAAAAGAGGTTTGAAAGGTCTCCGAGTATTGAGGACCCTCAATCTAAAACTTCTTGCATTCCAAAATCTCATGTCAGAAAACATTGTGTCAAACTTAGAGAGGGGAAAATCAATATGGTGGTGGGTGAAGACGTAAAAATCCCAAGCATCCCTAAGTTGCTCGACATAGTAGTCGTAGGCAAGTTTTGTTGGAAATCAGTCCGCTCAGACTCACTCAGGGTTTGGATTGTCAAAAATTGGGATCTGGTAATTGGTTATTGCTCAGTTTCTCACCAATTGTCAAGAGGTTGTATTTGCTTCAAATTTCAGTTGAAAGAGGATCTATGCTCAATCTTAAAGAGTAATTGGAGCTAGGGGCTCTCAGGTCTGGTCATGAAAAGATAGGAAGTGAATTTCAACCCCCATCGGGAACCTCTATCCACTTCTCAAATTTGGACGATCCTCCTTAGGCTTCCCTTTCCATTTTTAAATTTGGAAGCTATAGAATTCATGGGGAATGAACTAGGGCATTTCCTTCATTTGGAAAAGGATTGGGATGTCAAGTAGGATCATCGATGGCTCTGGATGAAAATTGAGGTGGACCTTATGAATGGTCTGCTTGAAGAAATTGAATTAGTCTATGAAGGCCTCTCTTGGAAACATAAAATATACTATTGGCACATACCATTTCGGTCTTTCAATTTTCACCAAGTGGGGCATGTACAAGCTTGATGTATGCATTTTCCTTCTCAACTCAATCCTCACAAAAAGATCTGGAAGGTGGTTAAGCCTGCAGACTCTAATCAGGCATTAGAGCAATTGAAGGAGCATGAATCAAATGATCGTTCGAATCTACCAGCTATGTCATCAGTCGCCCAATTGGAGGACACAGTCATCCCGCCAGCCAACCCATTCGCCCAGTTGGTGGTTTCACCGAGTAAGCATTTTTCCCCTAGTATTGTTGAAATTCCAGTTCAAAATAGTGTGGATTTTCCTTCCTCAATTCCCTCCTTTTCCCCTTCGACCCTTGGGCCTGGGGGCTACCCTCCCCTCTCTCTATCCAGGGGCTACTTAGAGCCCTTAGATCCCTTGCCTGAGCCCTTATCTATCCCTCCTATCTTACCCCAAAAAGGCTCGATGCTCGGTGATCAGACTCCGTCTAAGCTCTCTTCCCCAGTTGACCCAGACTCTTTTGAAGGCCCCTCCCTGTCTCTAGACTCCTCCCCCTCCCTCTCTAAAAATCCTTAGGCTAACCCCCCCCCAAAAAAAAAAAATCAAACTACCATCTCTAAATCTAGGAAAAATGTTTTAATAAAAGAACCTATTGAAGGGGGCTTAGCTATGGATAAATTTGAGGGATATCAAGTGGTTGTAAATACCACCTCTCTAGCGCAAATTCAAGCCTCAAAAGACATTTGCAGTGGAAATCAATCCACCATTGGTCGGGCCCTTAGAGAAAGGAATGCCCAGACTAAATCCAAATCATGATTTGTATATCCTTCAATATTCATGGGGTAGGGGGTGGCCCTAAGATGCTAGCCCTAGAGAAATTGGTCTAAGTTGCATCATTAGATGTAATTTTCTTCCAAGAAACTATGTGTGTTGGTTCAAAATCATGGGAGACTTTCTCCCATTGGCTAAAAGGTTGGTCGTATGCCTCAATCAATTCAGAGGACCTCTCTGAATGCCTTGTAACGGCCTGGAGTCCTAAAATGAAGTTTATCTCCTCCTCGTCTTTCTCCTTGGGAATATTAGTGGATTTGGAAAATTGTGACCTCTCAATGCCCTTTCGATTCATCAACACCAATGGTCCATACTCTAATAAAAATCCCTATTGGGGAAACTTGGTGCTTTCATGTATTCTTTCAATGCCAAATGTGATTCTCGAGGGGGTGATCAATTTTACTCTACTCATCGGTGAAATCTAGGGGCTTCATCCTTGTATGGATACCCTTGAGAGTTTCTTTAGGAATTTTTTGGAAGAGTAGCATTTGGTTGACCAAGAGCCCTCAAGATTTTCCCTACATGGAGGAATGGGAGAAAATGGGAAAAATTTATAGCGAAACGCCTTGACAGATCTAGATTTATGAGTGGAACGAAATGAAATACATATCTATAGCATTAACACATAGGTACAGTGAGCAATAACAGAGGTACAATGAAACTTGACTTCTATTCAATAAAGAAATATGTTGAAAACTGTAAAATGCATAATGAAAACAATCTTGCTCGAATGGTGGTACCTAATCTCTGAGAAGAGATGTGGAGGATACGTGCATTTTTTTTAGCACATTAAAATGAGGCCTCTAGGAATTTTTAGCATAAAGAAGTAATCAAAAAAACACTAGACATCCAAAAACCTAACCCTTAAAGAACATCCCAAGTGGTTGTGACTAGAAAATAATAGAGATTCCTCTATTGCCTCTTGCTCACTGAAAGTATTCCACCAATATTTGACATGGGGGATGGACTTAAGGAGCACAAATGTAATATTTTCTCTATCATAAAAGTTATGGACTGTTATTGGATAAATCCGTAAGTGCAGACACAAACCGATCTCCCTAGATCCACCTGGATCTAGAACAAAGCAAGACAGAATAATACTCTTTCCCTAGATTTTAACTATTGAATGTACTAGAAGGCAAGAACAAAGAACATACCTTATGATCGCTTCCTTTGGTCTATGTTTCTCCTGCTTCGCTCCAGTACTCTCGTACAGTCAAGACCAAAACAATACAAACCAACCGAAGTGAAGAAAGCACAATCTATTCAACAGTCAATCTATGTATATGATCAAGGAGTTATACAATAAAGTGGAACTAACTTTATGGGAAAGGGACATATTACTGTATCATATAAATGGAAAGTAAAGATTACAACCTGAGCCTTGATGTTGCAAACTTCATTTCGATGGCCCCTGGCTCTGACACACACACTTTCTCACTTGCATGAAGAAGATCAACCACCTTTGATAAACTTGTTGGAGTTTCCTAGCTGTTGTAGCTTCAGTCCTTCACACAGTATTTCACCAATTCTCCAATGAGACTTGCTTCTCCTTGTTTGTTTGCTTAACCTTTTCCATGAGAATTCACTCAATATATAGGAGAGAATGAATTGGTTAATTTGATAAGAATGATCCCAAAATATTAGGGAATCCAGTACTAGGATAACCATTCAAATGCCATCTCATCCTTCTAGAAGATTCCCTTCTAGAAGTTTCGAGAATTCATCTTTTTCCCTTCTTTAGAAAGAGTTCACACCCTATCAGTTCAACACAGTGCGAACTTCTCGCACCCTGGCTTAAAGCATCCTGCGAGAATCATGCATTCTCACAGGCAAATATACTAGCAGCCTGCGAACAGTCCTCAAAAAATGTGATTTCTGGAAAGAGATGAAGGTAACTTTTCTTAAGAAAAAGTTCTAATGAAGAACCTGAAATACACCATCATCAATACATCATCATGATGACCAAAATCATGGGTAACATAATGCCTCCCAAAGTATGAGGTTGGAACCAGTGACAGCCGATAGACTTTGTAAGCTGCATGTGTGTGTCGAGAACCAGGAGTATATCTAATCGGAAACCTGCGAACAACCAAACATCTGCAGAAAATCATGTATATCAATTCTGAGGTAGGCATTCCCATACTCAGATCACAGACTGATGACATTATAGACATGGGTCATGGCCACCAAACATACACTGTGGATCCATGCCATCAAAAAATATAGCATAGCCACCGGAATACACTGTGGATCTATGCGAGAAATTTCAAATCAAGACGACATAGCCACAAAACATACACAGTGGATCTATGTGTCGCAAATTATACATACTCCATCGCAACCTGGATCAACAAGATAATATCCAGGGTCTTCAATCTCGTCGCCCAAGGTACGAATCTAACCATGTGATTACATGTTTTGAAGTCGAACATGGTAGAAACCACTTGATTACCGGTCATTGATGAAACCGTTAACAAGTGCGAGGGAAATCACCATTGATGTCAATGACTCCCAAGGTACCATAGTACAATCCATCGAGTGTGAATAAATGAGTTGATGTCGAACATCTGATGGAATCTTTCGATCAGAGGTCAATGATGTAAACCCACTGTCGAAAGCGAGGAAACTTGCCATTGAGGCATGCAAGTTCCAAGGTACTAAATAATTTCTAAGTCTTGATTCCGGATAATGAGCTGAAGTCGATGGAACAAAACTCGTCACGGGAGGGCCTTGATGTATCCCCCATCAATGACACGAAATGAGTAACAGGTTTTGAAGGTGAAACAGAGTATGATCTGAATTGGACTAGACACAGGGAAGGCCGACACGGAGAGAATGGATAACTGCAGATGGCCAACTCAATATAGGTTTCAGATGGACTTCTCTTGAACATATGAACGACATGACCAATGATTTGGCAGCATTGACTCAAAGACAACACATGGAATAACTTTGTAATCGAAAGAGAGACAAATGGATTTCCCAAATCGGCTTCAAAAGATGAATAGGGGGTGTCATGTTCAAGAGTGACACTTACTGCCAATTAATATGACAATGAAAACATATCCCTTTCCCAAATTTTCCCCCACCATTTCTGGCAAGTACCTATTTATTTTTACGCAAGCTTGAGGAGGATAACATATGCGTGTTGATATAAGCTCATCCTTCGGACGAGTCCCTCGGAGTATGTTTAACGAACCCTAAGAAGGAGTGGTTAGATCCCATCACGGGTCTGTCAATGTTTGTTTAACGAGTCCATAGATAGTAAACTCAAAAGTTTTTCAAGATTATAGAGTTTGGAAAAATACTTAAAAGAGAACTCTCTCAGTTCCTTTTTCGTAAAATAGTCTGGATGAGACCGAAAAAGAGATAAATTATCGCTCACCAGACGCTTACTTCAAATACTTAATCGAGCGTGAAAATAGCAAGGTCGCTCGGTGATCTTTTCATGTTTAGAGAGCCTGAAAAGAGCTTAAAGAGGACTCCAGGGGGGTTCCTTTTTCGTATAACCTTGTTGAGCCCGAAAAAGTGATAAAAGTATGCTCGATCACGTTCCCAAGTATTTTACGAGCGCAAGAACAGACAAAAATGACGCTCGAGGTTTTATGTAAAAACCATAAAAAAACAATAAAAAACACGCCATAACGAAGAAAAAGATGTCCATAACCCTGTATTGAATAATCAAAATCATCACACCTGCAAGAATTACACTCAACATGACATTAGGGATTAGGGTTTAGTCAATAAATAATCAAAAACTCAAAATGATATAGGAAAAGTAAATAAAATGAGTCAAAACTCTTTTTTACCATACCATTTTACATTTCCACTATTGAGCTCCAAAAATCCCTTTTTACCCTCCAAGTTTGGCGTCAATTTGCAGGAGCTACAAGAGACCATTCAACGAGTCGTCTACAGCATTAAGGTAAGCTCTTCATCCTTGACATTTTCATGGTTTAAATTTTTAATTTCATTGGTTAATTCTTTAGTTTCAAATTGTTTTTTGAACCCTACATGCACGTAGGCATTCTCGCAGGCAGCCCATACGGGGCCTGCGAGAACGATGCGTTCTCGCAGGTGAGCTTTAAGCCACCTGCGAGGTTCTCACACTGTGCTAATGGGGCACCTGTGAGAACCGAAGAACCCAAAAAAAAATTAAATTTTTAGCCAAATGAAAAAACTCTAAGGCATTAAAAAGTTATTAATCCTCCTTTTATGTTCCTTGTGCAGATATTTGACCAGCAACATGGTGCTTGAGTGGCGTGAAAGGGAACATGAAGAGGATAATGCAATGGTCGAGAATCATCCTCCCACCATAGCTGCATTGAGAGATTGTGGGCTCTTGAAATACTTTCGCATCCCGGGCATGAGGGCCCAAGTCAGACTACTAGAGTACCTGGTCCGTATGTGGGACCCAGATCAACAGGTTTTTCATGTGGGATCTCACACACTGTCCATAGACATTTAGGACATATCCTTTTTGACTGGATTATCCAGGCGTGGGTATTATGTCAGCCTGACCGGTAGTAGAGGTGGTGGGTTAAAGATGAGTGAGTACTGCAATCAATACTGTGTACCTGAGGCTGAGAGGAAAAAAGGAAAAGTGGCTATCTAGGGGGTACAAGACTTGACCCTCCGCACTATCCTTTTTACTATAGCTCGGATGGCTGGGAGTTCTTCTCCTCATATGGCATTACAGAGCTACTTCCAGTACGCCATCGAGTGTATTGAGCCTCGAGTATTCAACTGGGTAGATGTTGTGCTTCGCAGTATCAAAAAGCAATTAACCAAATGTAGGCAAGGTGACCTGAAGCAATTCGGGTACGGATCTTTGTTAGTGTCCTTCTTCCTTGAGAGGGTCCCCATATTTAGACTACAAGTTGAGTGGAACCTACCGGGTCCTAGGGATCCAAGGATGCTGAGGTGGTGTCGGCTCATGGCCCAGCATGTGGCAGGACCAATCGTCAAGTACGATGATATTTTCTTTGATTGGCTTCAAACCCAGATGTTGATGGTCGATGACTACGCTTATGCCGGGTTGGATTTCCGAGGAGATCCGGATTTAGCACTGCCCGAGGACGCTCAGTGGGGAGACCTTGGTAAGAAGCACACGCAATTTTTTCTTTTCAAATGTTTTTGTGAATTTTTATCATATTCAAATGTTTTTGTTTTATATATTTATCCGAAGACTAACACAAAATGTTTGTTGATAACACAGATGTTGGACCGTATAGACCTCCTGACACTTCTCCTATCCAGAGGCGAGGAGAGGTAGCAGCAGCACCACAGTATGTCGAAGATTATCAGGTGGTGGAACATAATTTAGAGGGCTTGACAGCAGACATTCCATATATGACTCTGGAAGAGGTTCCACGACGCGATCAGCATCACACTGTAGGGGTATCAGCAGCTATGAGTCGACTGCTCCGTAGGGTTGCTAGGGCAGTCATGTGTTACCGTGAACGTCATCCATGACGTCATTTTGTAGAAGCTATAAGCTTCAAATTTTGATATTTTGGTCTCCGGACAAACTTTTTGTAAAAAACTTCTTTTGATCGTTATATATACAGATGGTTTCTATCGGTTTACTTTATAATGTGTGAATTTTGATATGTTTAATTTATAAATGGTTCAAATGTCTTTCCAATACATAATTAGCCAATGCATCTGTTAATGTATTAAGACATCTAGGAATATGTTGATATTCAATGTGATCAAAATAACGTTTCAAGAGACGAATTCGCAAATACACCCTGAACAAAGTAGGACTTCGAATAGAGTAGATATTACTTAACAGTAGTACTACAAGCTGCGAATCAAGTCTCACAACCAAATGACGAATTCCAAGTGAGATAGCATCCACCAATAATTCAATAACGGCGCTATACTCTGCAATGTTGTTGGTTGCACGGCCAAGACATACACCTCGTAAAGATATAAGTTCGTTTGTTGGGGTATAGATTGCCCATGCAGCGGAAGCTAGGTTCCGAGTACTACGGCTAGCACCATCAGCGAAGCCACTATAGGGTAGCGAAGACTCCGACATCTGGCAATCAAACACAACGTCACATAAGGGCAGATACCAGATAACGTCAAAAGCAAACTAAAGTAACACACACAAAGTATGATACATAAAATACAAGTACTTGTGCACAAATGATTTATGCATAGTACTTCTTCAAGTACAACCCATTCCTGGGTTCACTCAAAGGGATACCATCGTAATCTACAAGCTCATATGCTCCTTTTTCCAAACTCGACGAACAATATAAGGACCTCGCCACATTGGTTCGAATTTCCCAGCTCCTAACGCATCTCGATCCTGTTCATAGAGAAGAACCAGATCACCTTCATAGAAAACGCGAGGCTTGACATGCTTGTCATACTATGCCTTGACACGTTTCTTCTGGGCTTCTATTACTAAAGTGGTGTCACGTCGAGTTTCATCTAATCGCATTAAATACAAGAGACGTTCTTCTTCAGCAGAAGTATTGGGTAAGAGTTCGACAACTAGCTTCAGAGAGGGTATCTCACATTATATAGGAAGAATGGCTTCCACACCATAGACCAATCGAAAAGGCGTAAACCCAGTAGTGGATTTGACAGATGTCCGATATGTCCACAATGTCGAAAACAACATTGTGTTCCAACTTGTTTTATGAATTCCTATCATCTGTTGAAGCATAGTTATAAGAACTTTGTTGATTGCTTCGACCTGGCCATTAGCTTGCGGATAATAGGGTGTTGAGTTATCATGACGAAGACCCAACTTTTCTGTAAGTTCCAACATCATAAAATTCCTAAAGTGACTACCATGATCAGTAACAATAGCTTGGGGAACACCAAAACGAGCTATGACATGGTTAAAAAGAAACAATGTTGCAGTCTTTCCAGTATTATCGAATGTCGGCATCGCCTCGGCCCATTTTGTAAAGTAATCAACAGCTACAATGATGTAACCATGCCCCCCGCCCAAGTGAGGGTGACATGTCATGAAATCAATGCCCCATTTCGCAAAAGGACCAACTGAGACTACAGGATGAAGAGGAGTAGGATGTGACCGAATTTTCTGATTGTAGGTCTGGCAGGCATGGCATTTTTGAACGGCAGTAATGCAGTCGTTGAACAAGGAAGGCCAAAAATACCCTGCGCGTAAGATCTTCTGGGCAGTAGCATACCCAGACATATGACCACCACATGCTCCGGAATGGCAGTCATTCAGAGCTTTCTCGGCTTTGTCAAACGTCAAACAGCGTCGAAAAACAGAGTCAATTCCCCGACGATAAAGAGTATCCCCGAGGATAATGTATTGACGAGCTTGATAGCGTATGCGACGTCGTTCAGTACTAGACAAAGCAGACCGGAAAGTCTGGGTTTGGAGATATATAATGATATCTCCATACCAAAGATCGTCAGTGCTAATAAGGAAAAGAGATTCATCGGGTAATGAATCTACTGCTACATTTTCCGTGGCAGAATGAGGAAAATCGCATATAAACTCAGCAAAAACTAAAGATTTCTTAGACGTGGCGCGATCGAATTCCAAGTCAAACTCCTGGAGTATGACAATCTATTTGGAGTATTTGTCCCCTAGCAATTGACGTGTCAAAATGTGTTGCATAGGTTTGCAATGAGAAATCACTGTAGTTTTCCTTGAGAGGATATAATGCCGGAAGCGTTGAACGGCTTGAACGGAAGCCAAGGCCAGTTTTTCAACATGTTGATACTTGATTTCAGTTGATGTGAGACTTCGAATCAAATAATAAATAACATGTTCATCGTGCGCATCATCCTCTTAGACGAGAACCATGCCAATAGTATACTCCGAGGCAGCAAGATAAAGAAAATAATCACGACTATAATCAGGAGGAAAGAGAAGTGGAGCACGCGTGAGGGACAACTTCAAAGCCTCAAAAGCATTGTTAACAATGGTATCCCAGACGAACTCTGAATCTTTCTTTAGTAGCCGTGTAAAACCACGAGTAATCTCGGCGTAATTAGGGATGAAACGACGAAGAAAGTTTGCTTTCCATTGCAAACTTTGCAACTGGCGTATAGTAGAAGGAGGAGGGAGATTAAGAATCGCCTCAACCTTAAGAGGATCCACCCTGATCCCTTGACGTCAAACGATGAAACCTAGAAGATGGTCGGATTCTACGCAAAAAATGCATTTATGAGGATTTAAACATATACGATAGAATCGACAACGAACAAAAATAGCTCGGAGATGAGTGGGGTGATCGACCCGGCGCAAAGAATGAGCGGGTAAATCGTCCAAATAGGGTTGAGCGATATGCTTTATATCATGAAAAGCATAAGACATGGCATGTTGAAACGTCGCGTCCTCTTCATCTCGAAAGACCGAGCTCTGATACAGTTCTACGACCACCCCCTAAAGGTGTTGTTAGGAAATCGGCTTTCAATCCTCAGGCTCGTGCGGCCCAGAACTACAGCATTGTTGAAGATCTGGCCCAGGCACCTTCGGCGATGTCAGCCCTTGAAGTCCTTCAGTCTTGTCCTGCACAACGGAAGGCATTGTTGAAAGCTATAGGTGGAATTGACCCGACAGATATGAATCTATTAGTCTTTGACTTGGATGATCATATTCCAAGGTTACCCCCTCAACTCGCATTCCAGATACAAGTTGTTGTCTCTGACAAGAACATTTGCCGAACTATTATCGACGAGGGTGCCTCAACGCGTGTAATGTCTTTTGCTTGTTGAAAATCCATTGGCTCTCCTCCCTTAAATGAATCACAAAACACTCTTAAAGCCTTCAATGGCTCTGGTTTTAAGCCTTACGGTGTTCTTCCTTCGTTGCCCGTTACACTAGAAGGTAAGACGGTCCAAGTTGATTGGGACAAGACTGTCGGTGTAGTTGGTTTTGGGGTTCCTTGAAGGAACTTAGTGACCTTGGCACGTCGTGGACAATCCTTCGTGTAGTGATCGTCACCACAGATAAGGCAAGGGTATCGTGGTTTGCGCTTATCCTGCTATTCAACAGGAGGGGTTTTAGTTTGCTCTATGTGATTATTATTTTTTCCCTCCTTATTGTTGCCTCTCCCCTTTTTAAATTTGTTTTTACTGCCTGGGGTAGATTGGACAACATTGACCTCAGAAGTTTTACCAGTGGGAGTGGCAGGAGACGGAGCATTTTGAACATTAGAAGAAGTAGATTTAGGGGTTGTACTTGAAACAGAATGTGAGTGGGCTTGGGCAGTACTAATCACACCGTCAGTTGCATGCGAGGCAGCGGGAGTGGTTGAAGTGCTGGAAGTACCAGGACGAGGTAATTCAGGTAGCAAATCGTAAAGTGTTCCCGTTTGCGAATAAACGAGATCAAGATATTGAGCACGACTTATAGCCTGCTCCTTCGTAACAACGCCACCCATGGCAATGTCTTTACCAATTTCGTTCACAAAGGATTTTGTAAACCATTCGGCTAGTAACTGATCAGGGAGTTCAAGTTTAATGAGACGTCGTCTCCTTCGCCACTATGGATATGATCTGATATATGAGTGTCTTTAGTCTGTTTGAAGGAAGTCAAAATCTCAGTCCCAGTATCATAACGGATCGGTAACTGGTAATGTGTAAGAAAATCCATAGCTAGGGTGTTGAAATCAGAGAAGAAACCTCGTGGCAATTCAATATACCACTTCGCAGCAGAACCAGTAAGGGTTCGTTGAAAAAGACGTAAACGAATAGAGTCATCCATCAATGAGTTGGATGAACACCATAAGTGAAAAGTCATAACGTGATTGTTCGGGTCCTCTCCCACTTTGCCGTCGAATTTAGGAATGTCTGATGGAAGCTTGGCTGGAATACCAGGCCATTGGGGAGAGTGACGAATAGGATCATTTAGAATCCTAGACAAATCTGGCAAATCCAAAGTAGCAAGAAAAGGTAACTGTCGATTCACTTGCGAGTACTGGTGACTTTGGGGTGGAAGCCCTGTCGGCAAACCAGTAGGACCGTACGCATTATGCCCATAGTGGGAAGACCCAGGCTGATTCGGTGGAGGTTGGAGAGGATAGTAGTTCCAAGGATTGTAACCTTGAGTTTGAGTAGGGACCTGAGTTTGAGCATTCTGACCCTGACCCCAAATTGGATTGGGTATACCTGGATATGGTTGGCCTATAGTAGGGGCGGGCTGTTGGCCCCCAGTCGTTTGAGGAAGATTTTGTAGCATCTGATTTCAATACTGGGCCAAAGCAGGAGGTATATTTTGTCCAAAAGGTGGGGTTGGTCCCCCTATCGTAGGTGGAGTTCCAACCGGAAGTTGTGTGCCAATAGTAGGTTGTGTAGTAACTGGATTGTGTCCGATAAGAGGAAATTGAATTGTACCACCTTGTCCACCAACGGGAATCTGCAAGTTGGGTGCAAGGGATGGGATAGTGCCACTAGGATTAGGATTGCCAGAAGGAAATTGAGGGAGTGTCGGAATAAAACCGGGAATAGGGTGCCCATGAAAAGAAGGACCACCAAGAGTACCAGATGGGGTTTGTGGAGGTGTTGGATTGGAAGCATTCAACAAAGCATTCAATGCATGGTAGTCGGGTGGTAGTGTCGGAGTGACATTGGGCGTTCACTGGGTATTTATAGGAGGAAGACCAGTTGTAGTGAACCCGGTTGGGACACTCGTAGTGTTCGCGAGATGGGCCATCTCAGCAGGGAGAGTAAAGTTATAAGTGGTATTCACCGGTACAGTCTCTGTCTCGGAAAACACTGGAGGGTTGATTTCGGAGACCACGGGCGAACCAAGACTAAAAAGGGTCCTGCGGAAATCACCTGTAGACCAAAAAGGATCTTGGCCTTCTACACCGGGAAAAGGCCCAACGGGTGATCCAGAAGAGGTAACAACTAATTCTCCGGAAGAATTTAATCGCACAAAGGGTCATTCACCACGGCGAATTCGAAAGTCCTCTCTAGTATTAGTAATTCGAAAAGGTTCTAGAGATTCAGTTGATTCCACTTGTGGTGTGGTAACAACTGCGGCTTCACCTTGCCGAGGAGAGCCCTTAGGTGTAGTTGTAGGCAAGGGTTGTGAACCATCCAGATGCTCTGGAGATAAACCCTGCATTCTACGTGAACGACGTGGGGGAGCTATTGTAAACAAGTGACAAGCTCCGCGAAGAAATTCCTATGGTCAACTTCGAGAAACCAACAACACGTGCTAGTAAACAAAATCTAGGAAACAATCACCCGGAAAACAAGACCTTCTAATATCGAAGCCACTAGTTGGTGATGAAATCCAACGTCGCAACAACGAGATGAGAAGGGGTGGGGCTAGAGTGGAAAAGTTACGATGATGACCTTCTTAACGGACTTACACCCTGGTGCAAGCTCCCACACATAATCGTGGGTATACCCTCCAAGGAGCCCGAGTGAGTTTGGTCAACGTCAATTCCAGGTACCGTGAATACTTTCCCCTCCACAGTCACCTTGGGTAAGAACCTAGAGAGTTAGGCCACTAAGGTCACCACAAACAACAGTAAAGCCTGGGGGAATAGTCGACAGTCCGATCCACACGCAAGGGCAGGGTATCTAGCCCGAAATCAACTCAAAAGGCTTCCACTCATCATTGTGGGTATACCTCTGAGTGACCCCCGTAATACGTGTAAGCTCTACACTAATGTAAACAAAGCAGGGTGAGTAACTTTGTCAACATCAATGCGACCTAGTGCTTGACCCTTGTGTTAGAAGGGCTTCCCAGGACAATATGTTGCAAATGGAATTTAACACTCCCTAACTCAAGATGTTATTGTGTGTTTTTGAGCTTTTGGAGAGTGTATCTCTCTTCCTACTTCAAAGCACTAGCCTAACTAAATGTTGGTGTAAAAAAGCCCTAGAAAAGAGTTACTAGATAAATTTTAAGATTACACAGTGTTTTTTAAGAGCTATTGTTTACTCAAAGGTAATGGAAGTGAAACTTATGTTGTATGACTCTGACCCAATAATGCAAGGATGAGAATGAAATGTATCACTTTTCATTCAATGAATCCTATGTATGGGAGAGAGAGAAGTTTTCCAGATCAACCATGAACTACAATGCAAAATTTCCTTTCAAATGCCAACACAAACAATCATTTATCAAATGAAAATTCTATATTGTGTCTTTTTCAAATGCTTCAACAATCTCAATAATTTGATTTTTTCAATGTTTTCTAAACAAAAAAAACAAGTTCTTGAAAGAAAAACTTTTGTTCACTTTCCAAAAAGGACCCTCACTATGCCAATGAGAGCACAAAAAATCAAATCAACGATCAAGCAAATAACCCAATCTACTCTTTCAATGAAAACAAAAATAAAGAGCAAACCAATGTAGTCTTTTAAAATGAAAAAAAAAATGATCTTTCAAACCACAAACAAATGAAAAAACCAAGCAAACTTAACTTTCAACCAATCACTAGATCTTAACTAACCAAACACACTCAGAGTCTGAAGTCAGAAAGAATGGTTTTGCCAGGAAAAGCCAAGAAATGAAAGTCAAGCCAAAAATGACAAGAAAATCCTGAAAACCCTAAGATTGTTCATACAAGCAAACAAAGGCAATAAATATATCAATCAATGGTCCAAGAAACTCATAAGAGGTAATTCAACTGATCTGGGCAGTTAGAAAGACCAAAACTCAAATTCAAAATTTTGAAAAAGCATGTTCGCAGGCAAGCAATATTACACAGTGCGAGAATCACTGATTCTCGCAGGTGACCCTTGAGCAGGATGCGAGAACCTCGCACTGAAACCTATGGGCAGGGTGTGAACCTTACCAATTCTCGCAGGCTGCAATGAAGTGCAGTGCGAGAATTCCTGAACATATCGAAAAATTTGAAAAATGAAGTAAAATTCAAAAAGGCTTATGGACTCAGAAGGTCTATCAGGATATCCTTAAGACTCAGAGACTGATAGGACAGGAGAAAAATGAAACCAGAGCAAATGGCCACAGAAAAACACAAAAAACCACAAAGAAAATGGGATTATCCCCAGTGGAGTCGCCAATTTTGTTATTGGATAAATCCGTAAGTGCGGACACAAACCGATCTCCCTAGATCCACCTGGATCTAGAACAAAGCAAGACAGAATAATACTCTTTCCCTAGATTTTAACTATTGAATGTACTAGAAGGCAAGAACAAAGAACATACCTTATGATCGCTTCCTTTGGTCTTTGTTTCTCCTGCTTCGCTCCAGTACTCTCGTACAATCAAGACCAAAACAATACAAACCAACCGAAGTGAAGAAAGCACAATCTATTCAATAGTCAATCTATGTATATGATCAAGGAGTTATACAATAAAGTGGAACTAACTTTATGGGAAAGGGACATATTACTGTATCATATAAATGGAAAGTAAAGATTACAACCTGAGCCTTGATGTTGCAAACTTCCTTTCGATGGACCCTGGCTCTGACACACACACTTGCTCACTTGCATGAAGAATATCAACCACCTTTGATAAACTTGCTGGAGTTTCATAGCTGTTGTAGCTTCAGTCCTTCACACAGTCTTTCACCAATTCTCCAATGAGACTTGCTTCTCCTTGTTTGCTTGCTTAACCTTTTCCATGAGAATTCACTCAATATATAGGAGAGAATGAATTGGTTACTTTGATAAGAATGATCCCAAAATATCAGGGAATCCAGTACTAGGATAACCATTCGAATGTCATCTCATCCTTCTAGAAGATTCCCTTCTAGAAGTTTCGAGAATTCATATTTTTCCCTTCTTTAGAAAGAGTTCGCACCCTAGCAGTTCAACACAGTGCAAACTTCTTGCACCCTGGCTTAAAGCAGCTTACGAGAATCATGCATTCTCGCAGGAAAATATACTAGCAGCCTGCGAACAGTCCTCAAAAAATGTGATTTCTGGAAAGAGATGAAGGTAACTTTTCTCAGGAAAAAGTTCTAATGAAGAGCCTGAAATACACCATCATCAATACATCATCATGATGACCAAAATCATGGGTAACATGGACAGAAAAATACCCTTCTATAAGTTTTAACCATTTTTCTATAGCATCCACATCTATCTGACCTTCAAATATACGAATATCAAAATTGGTATGTACCTTGAAGGGGGTGGCACCTCTGATCGAGGAAGATGTGTCGCCTATTGGCAGTTGTCGAAGGATTTACGCAAAATTATCCATCATCTCGTTCCTCTGTCGCGTGAGGGCTTCCTTGAGCAACAATTTAAACTGATCTCCTACTCCAACATCTCTCTTTTCTTCCCCCATAAACAGTCATCGGTTTTGGCGAGGTCGACCTTGCAAAGGCTAAACTGGTTCGAGTACCAACTACTTATACCATGACCTCGTTGGGGACATGCACAGAGAAACAAATGAAGAGAAGACCACTATGATACCATTGATCTGGATTTATGAGCGGAATGAAATGGAACACATATATATAACATTAACATAGAGATGCAGTGAGCAATAACAAAGATATAGTGAAATTTGAGTTTTATTCAATAAAGAAATCTGTTGAAAACTGTAAAATGCATAATGAAAACTATCTTTCTTGAATGGTGGTAGCTAATATCTGAGAAAAGATGTGGCGACTACACGCATTTGTCTGAGCACACTAAAATGAGGCCTCCAGGCCTTTTTAGCATCAATAAGTAATCAGAAAACCCTATATATCCAAAAACCTAACCCTAGGAGATGAAGTGCCAAAAATCATGTGGGCCCTGTTGGGGTAAGTTGGTACATCAACTTCCCTAGGTCGTAACTTTTGCATATGATCTTCGTTTTAGGCGCACGATAGCCCGTTGGAAAGGTATATCCGAGGAATAAACATGTTGTTGTCACACTCTAACTTTTACAAAAGTGTGACTGTGGTGAGCCCAAAAAATGTTGTTTAGGGACTCAAAATGGCCCAGGAAGTTTAGGACCCGAAAATCTAGAAAAAAACTACCAATATGAAAATTGTATGTGAGCCAATTGGAATAGGTGGGTGGCCATTGATATCCACTTGGATAATTGACCTCTTTCTTATCTATGAAGAATTTATCATGGGTGCATGGAACATCAACTCTTGGATGGATGCAAGAGGCCTATCAGACCATATCCCAATCATCCTCAAGTTGAACTCTAAAGAGCCCAAGCCTCTGGCCCCATTAAAATTCAACCCCTTTTGGCTCTTCTAATATAATTATCGCTCCCTCATTCAAGTTGAATGGAAGCGCCTTTCTGAAGACTCAAGCGACTCTTGTCTGAAGCAATTGGTAGATCATTTAGCCCAGATTAAATTTGTTTCTAAAGCATGGAACATCTCTTACTGAAAAAAATCTCAAACACTCCTTGTTGATGTAGAGAAGAAGATCCATAAGATATTGATAGATAAAAGCAGTACTCCCCTTTCTTTGGAGGATGAAGAAACTCTAAAATCTCAAATGGCTCTTAGGAAAGACCTCTTAGCAAAAGAGAAGGAAATGTGGCAATTGAAGAGTAGGCAATCTGGATCTCTAAAGGTGACAACTATACAAAATTCTTTCATAAATTTGCCAATTATCGAAAAAACTTGAACACAATATGGGAGATCCATAATGCAGGGTGGAGAATGGTCTCTTCCTTAGAAGATAATGTAAGCTCCCTTAACCGTATTGAACCGTCGCTCCCTTAACCATATTGAACCGCCGTGAGCTCATTCGGAAACCAACTGGAACCGTATTCCCCTTAACCGTATTGAACTGTCGAAACCAATCGGAACCGTATTCAACGGCCACAGCTCATTGTTGGGAGCTTCTGGAATGGTCCATTACTCCATCTACGGTTCTCTACCTAGATATGTGGAACAGTTAACACATAGCCAACAGAAGCTTGATGGAAGCTTGGCTATAAAGACTTTTGTTTGGTCCCCAAGCTTGCTTAATTCATTCAATTTCCATTCAGTCTTACACCATCAATCAGAATGAGCAGAGCTTGGAAGTGCCATACTGAAAGTAAAACTAGTGTGGAACTGGGAAAACTTCTACAGCAATTAGTCAAACTCAAGCAGCATCAATGGCCAAAGGTATGATCCATTTGGCATCTAAATTTCAATTCTTTTAAAGAGTTTTTATTCCGCATATTTTAGAATCGAGTTTAAGCTAACATTTGGTATCAGAGCCATTTTATCTTTGCCTTGGTGTTTTGGAGAAAGACAGGTTTATTCTGTCTTGGTGCGTCCCTATTGGGTTTTCCTTGCATTTTCTCTGCACATTTTAATGCATATTGTTGTACGTCTATCCATATTAAAATGGCAGAACCATACATTTATGTGCATCTTTCTTTTATAATTTGGTTGTACATTTTTAAATGAAATTGTTGTGCTCTATACAGAGAGGTTTCATTGCATTGTTGTGCATCTTTAGGTTATTTTACTATACGTTTTTCCCTAAGGAGAATAGCATTTGTACACTTTGCTACTAAGTCACACAATAGTTAGAAGCCAAGGGCCATAGTTTTATGTCAGATTTAGTAGTTTTAGATAGGAATTGCTTGATGCACTCCTTCGTTGTTATTACATGTAAATGTGCTTGCAATCCGGGTGATCTTTTTTGGTCTTTAAAATAATTTCTTTCTTAACCACTAATTAAAAACATGCTATTTTGAATGAGTATACATCGTTGAATGTTATGTATGAATATTGTAGTTTTATTTATGCAATTTATAATTATTCTAATATCAAGTTAATTTTATGCATAAAAGAAATAATGTCTAGTGATCCATATAATTTTTTTTGGATTAGAGAATAGCCACAGCATCTCTAATTAAATAATATTATATATTATGATTGATTAAGATCACGTAAATAATATTTAGACATTAATTGTAATTAATTATACTAAATATAGTAAATTTTATCCCACGGGAATTTTTATTATATTTATATATAATTAATTAGGATAAAACATCAAATTATTCATAACTTACCCACAGGACTTATGAATTGATAGTTTTATCATAAAGTTCAAATTGAATCTGCTTGAATTGAAAATTTAGCCCACATGAAATTTTTATGTCATTAGATTCAAATTTAAGCATGAATTTACATTGGTAAAGCATGAAATTTTATTTTTTTAGCTAGCCTCAATTTTAACATAAGCATGTGATCTTTAATTTTATGCAGTTGTACAACCTGCAAATTTCTCTGAAATTCGTTGTGATATCCCTGAACTTAAGGGAGATAACTATAAGGTCTGGAAGGAGAGAGTTCTCCTTCATTTGGGGTGGATGGACATAGATTATGCTATTAAGAAAGATGAACCACCAGCACTCACTAATACCAGCACTACAGCGGACATCACGCTTTATGAGTGATGGGAGAAATCTAATCGCCTAAGCATGATGTTCATTAAGACTAAAATTTCAGCTGGTATTCGTGGTTCCGTTGATCAGCATGAAAAGGTCTGAGACTTGCTGAAATCCATTGATGATCAATTCGTCACTTCAGACAAGGAACTAGCAAGCACCCTAATCATGAAGTTCTCGTCCCTAAGGCTCACCAGTGTGAAAGGTGTGCGCGAGCACATCATGCAAATGAGGGACACTGTGGCTGAACTGAAGAAACTCGAGGTTGAAATATCGAAGTCTTTCCTGGTGCACTACATCCTGAACACCCTTCCACACCAATATAGACCCTTCAAAATCTCATACAACACACATAAGGATAAATGGTCAATTAATGAACTCATGACCATGTGTGTTCAAGAGGAAGAGAGACTGGTGATGGAACTGAGAGAAAGTGCAATGCTGGAAACGCATGGAAAGGGAAAATCTCAAGCCAATAAGAAAGGGAAAGGTAAAGTACCTCCCCAAGCTGATATCAAGAAGAATTCCAAGTGTTTCTTCTGTAAAAAGAAGGGACACATGAAAAAGGAATGCGCCAAATTTCAGAAATGGCTTGCGGACAAAGG
>ML788684.1:239952-250239 GCA_009831015.1 Picea engelmannii | reverse complement strand
TTTAAAACAAGCATCCTGCCAATGGTATTTGAAATTCCATAATGTAATTTCTTCTTTCGGTTTTGTAGAAAACATTATGGATCAATGTATATACCTGAAAGTTAGTGGGAGTAAAATTTGTTTTCTTGTTTTATATGTGGATGACATTTTGCTAGCAACAAATGATAAGGGTTTGTTGCATGAGGTGAAACAATTCCTCTCTAAAAATTTCGATATGAAGGATATGGGTGAGGCATCTTATGTCATTGGCATTAAGATCCATAGAGACAGATTTCGAGGCATCTTGGGTCTGTCTCAGGAAACCTATATTAATAAAATTTTAGAGAGATTTCGGATGAAGGATTGTTCACCAAGTATAGCTCCCATTATGAAGGGTGATAGGTTCAATTTGAACCAATGCCCGAAGAACGACTTTGAAAGGGAACAAATGAAGAACATTCCATATGCTTCTGTTGTCAGAAGCCTAATGTATGCTCAGGTTTGCACAAGACCCGACATTGCATTTGTTGTGGGAATGTTGGGACGATATCAGAGTAATCCAGGTATAGACCACTGGAGAGATGCAAAGAAAGTAATGAGGTACCTTCAAGGAACCAAAAACTACATGCTTATGTATAAATGGACGAACAATTTGGAAGTAATTGGCTACTCAAATTCTGAATTTGTTGGATGTGTTGATTCACGCAAATCAACATCAGGATACACTTTTATGATGGTTGGTGGAGCTGTATCATGGAGGAGTGCCAAGCACACCTTGATTGCCACTTCCACGATGGAAGCCGAGTTCGTCTCCTGTTTTGAGGCTACTTTACATGGTGTATGGCTTAAGAGTTTCATTTCTGGGCTTAAAATTATGGATTCTATCTCCAAGCCATTGAGAATGTATTGTGACAATTCAGTTGTTGTTTTTGTGGCTAAAAACAACAAAAGTGGGAGTCGAAATAAACACATCGACATTAAGTATTTAGCCATAAGGGAACGTGTTAAAGAAAAGAAAGTGGTCATTGAGCACGTCAGCACTGAGTTGATGATCGTTGATCCTTTGACTAAGGGCATGCCATCGTTTAAATTCAAGGAGCATGTAATGAATATGGGACTTGGTTCCACTATGTACTTTCTCATTGTATGGACAATGTTATTTTAATGAAATTCTTAATTATTATGATGTTTTCCTCATATTTGTGTGCACCTTAATTTGATTTGAGAGAATTCATCTGTGTAGGACCAAGAATAAACATAAGGTTTATTCATTAAGAAATTGTTGCCACATAAATTATAAAAGAAATAAATACATAGTAATACATGGAAGATAATACTCGTCATAAGAGGACTTATCGCCATGATTCATGTATCTATTACTTAATACATATTATCAATAGGTTTTAAGATGAGACATTAAGATTGGAAATATGGACCAAGTGGGAGAATGTAAGCTCCCTTAACCGTATTGAACCATTGCTCCCTTAACCGTATTGAACCGCCATGAGCTCATTCGGAAACCAACTGGAACCGTATTCCCCTTAACCGTATTGAACCGCCAAAACCAACCGAAACCGTATTCAACTGCCACAGCTCATTGTTGGGAGCTTTTGGAATGGTCCATTACTCCATCTACGGTTCTCTACCTAGATATGTGGAACAGTTAACACATAGCCAACAGAAGCTTGATGGAAGCTTGGCTATAAAGACTTATGTTTGGTCCCCAAGCTTTCTTAATTCATTCAATTTTCCTTCAGTCTTACACCATCAATCAAAGTGAGCAGAGCTTGGAAGTGCCATACTGAAAGCAAAACTAGTGTGGAACTAGGAAAACTTCTACAGAAATTAGTCAAACTCAAGCAGCATCAATGGCCGGAGGTATGATCCATTTGGCATCTAAATTTCGATTCTTTTAAAGAGTTTTTATTCCGCATATTTTAGAATCGATTTTAAGCTAACAGATAAGGCTGAAGTAGGAAAGTCATATTTTGAGAATTTTTTTAAGGACCCTCCTAGTGGTCGGGTTGAAAAAACTCTAAAGGTGATTAGTCTTTTCCCAAGGGTTTTTTCTGAAGAAATGAATGATGTGTTGAAGGTAGAAGTAACAAAATATGAAATCTAAGCCACCCTTTGGTCAATGAAAAAAGGAAAGATCTCGGGTCTAGATGGTCTAACAAATGAATTTTTTCAGGCCTTCTACAAATTAATAAAGAATGACCTAGTGAAAGCAATTCAAGAGTCAAAACTTTCTGGAAAAGTGTTGAGATCTTTCATTTCCACTCATTTGGCATTGATCCCTAAGAAGTAGCATGCCAAATCCTTTAAGGACTTTAGATCTATCTCTTGTTGTAACATTGTCTATAATCTTATCTCTAAAATAATTACAAATAGTCTCAAGCCTATGCTGAGCGAGATCATCTAGAAAGAACAAGTTGGATTCCTATTCCACATACAAATCCATGATGTTGTGGCTTTGGTTCAAAAACCCTCCATTCTATAAATACAAAAAAAAATCCTTGAGTTGTGCTCAAACTCGACTTATCAAAATCCTTTGACAAGGTTAACTAGGTTTGTTTATGGTTAGTGTTGATTCAGATGGGGATGAGCCTTTATGTGGTCAAGTAGATCATGGAATGTGTTATCCCTAAATTTTGCACTAGACTGTTATAGGTAAAATCTAGGGCACCTCAATTATTAAATTAGTTGTTTTGGTTTGAATAATAAATCAAGTGGTTGGATAGGTTGAGGATCTCGTAAAGCTCATCGACTAAAATCACATGATCAGTAGTAACTCATATAGTCATGGGCATTCACTATAATAGCTAGACACATAATGAACTAGGATATATAGAAGAAGGGAAAACAATAATGAATATATAAGCTAACAATCTATTGAACTTATACATTCACAAAGAAGATATTCAAATTCAAAATGATATTTTAAATATGAATCAAATACTTGAACACAATTTACAAGAGGCAGGTGATTAATAGTAAAATTTACTATAATCGTAGCTAAAACTGTGTAGAAATTAATGCATTGTAGAAATCCCCATTGTATTCAAATAGGATAGAAAAATGAAATTACATAAGGGCACAATCTAACCATTAGAGTGTTTGAATCCATGAGCATGAGATGTTGCAGGTATGAAGTTCCTTCAATTACAATTTCCAAACTTCCCCCCAGCACTCTTCACACTTGAACCCCCATCTCTTATTTTCCATCATATTATTTATATTCATTACAATATATGGGCTAAAACCAATCTCGAACTAGTGCAAACGATATGGGGATTGTTGAATTCAAAGGTTCTCAAATATGGAGTTAACCTTCAACGGAATGCAAAAAGAAACCTCCAGATCTAAGACATTTTTTTCTGAATTATGTATAGATAAGCTTGTTGAAAGGTTTGACACCTATATTCTTTGACCAACCACCCTTAAGATCTTCAGTGATTATTTTATAAACTTGAAAATTGATAACAATACCTCTAAATATGGGACTGATTTCCTGCTAGAAATATGGAACTCCTACCTTGAAATGTAAGAAGGTCATCTTTCAACTGCAACTCTCCTCCAATAAATCTGGAACTAATTCTTGAATATTGATTTCACCCCTTAAAATGCTAGATTTGATGGTTGAAAGTGTTATCCTTTCACTTGAGCTATTGCTCGAAACCTGGGATTGATATTTGACGATGGAAATAAGGATCTAATTTCAATATGCTAGGATGTAGGTTTCCCCTACTGCCACCTATGACCATATGTGATCCATACTTTCTGAATATATGGATTTTATATGGAATTTTTCCATTTGTCTCTCAGGTGAAAATATTTAGATGAATATTAGCTAAGACCTTCCAATAGATGCCCATATCTTCTAATTCGGATGATAAAAGAGATGAATGGCAACTTTGGAGTAGTCTCTTCAAATCACATGTTGTTTGGCTAGGCCATACATATTTCTTGCTTGCACTAGTTTCAATGGCCCAATTTCAAGGTCTCCTTTTATAACAAATTTGAAATCATCATAAATGATGATCTGTGCACCTTCCTCGAGCTCTTTTAGTAAATTATCGAGGTAAAAACACCACTTTGGAGAAGGTCTCAAAGAAAGAAGGAATTTGAGTGGATCCAAGTGCCAAAAAAACTAGCCCATTGTTGGTGTATGCATTAACAAATTTAGTAGCATTCAACTTGCAGACACTCTGATCAATTGTAATGAAACGATAGGCACATCAACCTTGCAGAATCTTTTATCAACCTTTGAACCTTAGGGCCATCTCCACTGAATCTTCACAATCCAAAACAACAACATATAGACAAAATACCCTCTTTCCTGCAACATTATCTTTTAATGATCTTTTCAAAACTTGTAAAATATAGACACAAAAAGAACCACAGGTTGCCCCTTAGATCCCAAAATGCATGAGAAAAATCAATGTTGGACAAGAGTTTTTGATCATTGCATTTCCACCTCAATTGGTGTTGCCGATTTTGCACTCGGGATTTAATCCTCTTGCATATCTTTGACAGTGTATGTGGGTGGGGGGGCATTAATAGAAAAACTTTATTAAGTTTTTCTATTAATGCCCCCCAGTGCCTGTAGTAGTTCCAGCCACTAATTCACCTTGTTTGGTACTGATGAAGATTCAGGTGTTTGAATAGGAAGTTTAAATGATGCCCACAATACACAAAAGACACCAAACAAATTCATTGAACGAGTTAAGAGGCCACAATAAAAACTTGGTGGGTTTGGCACTTGACTTCTCTGCGTAGGTATTCGACTTAACATTTGGAACTTACACATGGTCGTGGGAATTCATCTGGCGCCTTCAACACTTGGCAATATGACTTCAATTTGGAATATTAATAAACACATGCACTTGTTACTTATCTCTTCATCTTCAATGGTTTCCTTTGACATTGTCGGCGCTTGATGTAAGTGTTCTTCTTAACACTTGTGCATTCGGGCGATTTTAAGCTTGATGGCAATGATCCTAGACACCTGTGCACACACTTGATACTTGTACTTGGGATAGAGCTCTAGCTAATTGCTTTTTTTTCTTTTGTGCATGGGACATATCCCACATGCATAAGCATCATCGCATTTCAAGTGTTTATATAGACCAATGTTCCCTTGCATTCTTGACATGCAGTGCATGTACTTTTGGCCCCTTGTGGGATCCCTCCTTGGAGCTTGGTATGAGTGCTCGATGCATGTGATATATGCTTGGATCTTAGTCTCAAGTGCATGATGACATGTTGAGTCAAATGCAAATTGGCCACAAGGGGCAATAGTTTTTATTAAAAACATTTAAAGCTTCCATATTAGCCCGAGAGATAATATATCAAATAAAATCCAATTTTTTCACAAAATTCATAAAAACACCTTATATACTAGATTTCTAGCAATTTGTCATTTTGAAAATCAAGTCAGAGCATGTGCTACTAAAATGCGTGCTATAGAAAGGAAACACTTTTGGTAGCGCCCCTACAACCAAATCTGATATCTTGACCAAAGGTCGAAATTTTAACATTGCAAATTTAGCTACTAACAGAGTTTGTCAGAGCAACTTCTTTCATTGTCATAATCAATGATTCTCCTTCAAAACAAATTCCTCTTCCAGAAGATTGTTCCAAGGATATCCTATGTCCCCTTTCCTTTTTCTTATTGTTGCCAATGGTCTGAGTAGGATCATGTGTGATGTAAAGATGAAGGAAGAGTTGAAGGGTGTCAAAATTTCCCCCTCATAGGTCATTTCAAATTTGTTGTTTGTTGATGATGTTTTGATCTTTGGTGTAGATTCTTGTCTAAGTAGGATCATGTGTGATGTAAAGATGAAGGAAGAGTTGAAGGGTGTCAAAATTTCCCCCTCATAGGTCATTTCAAATTTGTTGTTTGTTGATGATGTTTTGATCTTTGGTGTAGGTTCTCACCAAGAATTTGTGTCTCTAAAGAATGCTATAGATATGTACCCTTCATCCAATGGCATGGAAGTCAATATGATCAAATCATATTTATTTTTCCATTTTCTCAGTTTGGACTTGTAGGATCTGTTTAATGAGGTTCTCCCTTTCCCCCGCCAATCAATTGAAGAAGCAATGAAATTTATTGGTTTTGTCTGAAAACCCAACTCTTTCTCATTAGAAGACTTGATGTGGCTCTTCAAAAATATAGAGGCTTGTATCTCCTTTTGGGTAAATAGATGGTTATCGAGAGGAGGTATCTTCGTACTTCTGAAAGTAGTTTTGGAAATAATTTCAGTCTATTGGTATGCTATTTCAAAAATGCCCAAAGGTGTACTCTCAAAAATCTGCATGGCATGTTCTCATTTTCTATGGATGAGAAGTAAAAAGTCAGAGGGGATTCCATTGGTAGATTGGACAAATATTGCTCAGCCCAAGAACTTAGGTGGATGGGGTATTAAAAATATCTTCCTTTTCATCCAACCCCTAGTAGCTAAAAATGTATAGTGGCTTACTTACATCATATCGTTGTGGGGGAGAGTAATGATTTCAAAATACCTCGAGGGCCTCTCTATAGAGGAATGGTTTCAAAATCCTTGAAACAGTGCCAAGAATTGTTTTATTGTATGGAAAGAATTTGTAGATTCTTTCTATCATGTTGTCGGGTGGACTATGTGGCATATTGGTAATGGGGAAAAATATAGAGTGGGTGAGGATCCATGTATAGGAGTGACCGATAAATTTTGGCTTCTAGATCCCCTCCTTGAAAAACTGCACAAGATATGGTGTTTCTCTCTTTCGAATATGAAATATCCATCCCACAATCTAATAGGTCACACAGGGTGGAAATCGGATCAAGAATTAGGATTATCAGGCTCTGGTAGAAAAATGGCATGTGTATGTTGGAAATATATGTTCCAACTATGTTAGATTGCAATAAGATAGAGAAGATTCATTGCATTGGTCTAAAAACCCAGCCACTAGTTCTTTTACAGCAAAACTTCGATACAGAGCTCGACAAAGGTTGTTTTTATTGGGGATAAGCTTTGGTGGTGGGACAGAGTGTGGAGACTCCATGCCTCCTTTAAAGCAAAAATATTGTTGTGGCTTACTCTCAGTAACAAGGTTTTTACATGGGACAACAGAGTAAAATGAGGTCAGTGGGGGCTTGACTGATGTGCCTTATGCAAATAGAATTTTGAATATGTTCTTCATCTATTTGTTACATGCCATTTTGCTTCCTAGGTCTGGAATCTTATTTTTCAAAAGCTCAATCCAAAAGCCAATTGGTCAGATCCTAGTCTGGAGTACAGTGTGAGAAATAGGCTATCAAATAAATCTATGCTTTGTTATGAGGTTTTTTCCTTTCTCATTTGTTTATTTCATATGGTGGGCTCGTAATCAGTGTTCTTTCAGGACAAGCTCATCTCGATGAAGGTTTTGTCTGATCTAAATGTGAAAGTTACAAGGGAATTTGAATGCAAGTCAAAATTGGTCAACCCTTGAGTCCCTTCAATGCTAACTCTAGACTATGAGAACCCATGGGGGTTCTTTTATGGGGCTAGTCAAGGCCATTAACCTCAGTGTGGTGTGGGGGTGGTTATTTACTTAAACTCGTCTCATTTTTATCATATTATATATGCTCCTGGTCTTGGATCGAATATGAAAGCCAAGTTCGTTGCGCTGATGATTCTGTTGCATTGGGAAAAACAGAGTGGGGTATCCAAATTGTAGATCATGGGGGACTCTTAAGTCGTAATCGAAAGGAAAAAGAACAAATTCCAAGTGCAAAACATCTGCCTTCTATCCTTGTTAAGGCAGATCAAAGATCTCATCTAGGATTTTGAGTGGACTTCCTTCACTCATATTTACCATGAGCTTAACAATAATGTTGATGACATGTCAAAAGAATCCCTCTCCCTATCCGAAGGAATTTTCATCTTGCAAGAATTTTTCGAAGATCAATTCCTTCAAGAAATTTATTTTTTCTTATAATATATTGACTAGTTCTTCAAATAGTGAATATCTTTTTGCTGACATGATATGAATAGTCAAAATTTTTGTGTGACAATTTTGTTAAGTATTTGTAATAGTTTTAATCATCCTTTAATCCCGTCAAGGAGAAGAACAATGAGAACACCAATGGGTCTGACTAAGCAGTATACACGTCGTGTGATAGTTACTTTGAAGTTCCAATGGAACTGCAATATGTATATTTCTTAAATGAAATATAAATATTTTTTCACCTAAAAAAAATTCTTAGGAGGTGTAAATTCTTATGATATGTTACCCTTGAATGTTTTGAATATTTAATTTCTTGGGCATTCTAAATAATTTTTCACTGATAGGTTCTAGGAAAAATTTTGATTGATTCATAAGTTGGAAGGAAATGATTATATAGGTCAAGTTGTTTGAAATATGTTTGTTTTATCATTCATCCTTATGGCCTTGCTTGTTTTGCCTTACAGATTGTGTACTTCATCCTAGAAATCATTTTTTGGGGTTTGATCTTAAGTTTGTAATTAAATATTTGTCTTGTCAGCATCTTTCCCATAGTCACTTCCTGGGGTTTTATTCAATTTTATTTTGTGCATATCATCCATACTCTGTTGTTTTCTATGATTTGTCACATGTTGCTTGGGTTCTGGGTTTATTTTTTAGTTCAATTTTACTTTGGCTTGGATGACTAACATTTATTCTTTCATGATTTCTTTAGTTTAGTCTTATTTTGTTTTTGATGATTTGGTTTTAGTTTCGGTCTTTAACTTTAGCACTTGTCTCTGATTGAAGATATTTCTTCCGTCTCTTATTTTGAATGTTGGTGTTCCTTGATCTGATTTGACACCTTCTTCTCCATGAATTTTAACCATTAAGTTTGAGTGAGGTCCAACTCTTGCCACACACTAAAGACATTCTTACATGTCATGGAAAACACGGGTTTCTCTATCTGAAATACTTTCATAAAGATCTAAGTTGTTGGACATTCATTGATAGTTGTGGTGGAACACATGTTCCTACTAAGAAATACCATGATAATCCATGAGTAGAGGACAGTGTTTATTTGCTATTTTCTTCAAGCTCCATCCATCTCAGATTAATAACTTGACTACTACTATGATGGTTCTAGCGGAGACCTTTGGGTTAAAATTAAATGCATAGCATCTAATTAGAAAATCAAAGCAACCCTCATATGAACTCGCTTCCTATACACCTTATTTGCATACGCGATACTTAAATACAAATCAATAAGCAATAATGTAAAATGAAACGAAAAGAAAGTTTAAAGCAATGTAAATAGTGTGGGAAGTACAAGTAAACTCGTCAGGCCTATGGAAGATCACTGGCAGTGGGGCTATGGATGCTTGTTGGCAGCGGGGCTATGGACGCTCGTTGGCCCACAACAACTCCCCTTCTTTTTTTTTCAAAAATGAAGGCACCCCATTCTTATTTGAAACTAATCCATGTTTCACTATCAAATCCTGCTTTGGCTTCTAAGTTTTGGTTTGGGGTTCCATGGTTGAATAACTTACTAATATGTTGATGATGGCATATAATTAGTATTGGTCGTTTACTACCTTTGGTTTTGATTTCTTTATGTCATTTCCTTATGGTTGACTTGATCCATGACTATTGGTTGCTTGAGACATCTCTCTTTGATTTTGCATGTGCCCCTTATTCTTAGGATTGGTTTGATGGATTGAATGTGTCTTCTTTTCTTATGAGTCACGTTTCTTCATGATTCATGCTTTCCTGATTTTTGGTTGTTGCTTTTAGCTTTACTCCTTGCTTCCATCATGTAATTATCAAATTGTTTCCGTCTCACTTGCTTTTTCTTGAATGATTCAATGTGTCATGTACTCTATCAAGAGATTAAGGCTTATGAGATTAAATCTAACTAAATTTTTTTATGGAAATGATGTGACTGAGACCTATAATAATATATTGATGAACAAAGTTTTGAAGAAGGATTGTGTGAAGTGATCTTTCAATATGTGATCCTCGATATGAGTTTTGTTTCATCTGGAAATTGGTCACATTATGACTTGTTGCTCTTACTATCTTCTTGCATAATGGTTGTGTTTCCTGAATGTGTATGTTTCCATTTCGTGTAATTATGTTTGCAGACTCACATGTGCTTATTGGAGCTATCTGCACCCCTAGCTCATTTAATTTTTGGTTTTTAGAATATTTCGGCAATTTCATCAATGGTTTGGTTTCACTGCTTAATTGACTCACTTGGGAATTTTCATGGATTAAAATAATTCAATCAAGAGATAATCTTATGGAATTTAATCTACACTTTAAAAACATACATATATATATATATATATATATATA
>ML788684.1:222158-239673 GCA_009831015.1 Picea engelmannii | reverse complement strand
GTTGGAAACAAGCTAATTGATTTCAATTTGAGCATAACAATGTTTTTTTACGAGGCTTAGACTTTCATTAAAAAAAATGTGCAGTTTTTTTTTTTTTTTAAGAATTTCATTATTTTTCTCTCAAATCACCATGCTTATGGTTTTTCAACATCCACAAACTACTCATTTTTTACTATCAGGGCTAGATCCATTACTTGTCAAAATGAAAACATGAATTAGACTTACCCTGTAAATGAAATTTGCTTGAATTCTCGGCATACTTTCTTGAATGGATTTTAATTGTTCTTATTTTATTTAAATAGATATAATAAATGTTTTTGTTTATTTCTTGAGAATAAAATTTAATAAGTACATTTCTAATTCGTTTCTTTTTGCACGACAGAAAAAAAACAACTCATGGGAAGAGGAATACAACCAAAATGTAGCAAATCAAGGCACAAAATCACACAATGAGGCAACCAAAACGCAATAAATTAGAGAGACGTACCATTATTTTTCTGACCATAAACGTTCCATGAATTTGTCAAGATTTTGGCCCAAGAAATAGGAAAAAAAAAATGGACGCTTCTTCTTTGTTCTTCCTTGAAGTAGATGCGAGTAAAAGTCAAGGCAATTGTATGTATGGACTGGCAAGATAGAATTCCATGTACCACAGTTTCGCACCCGTGATCGCTATTAGTTCATAGGTTTTTCAAATTTCCTTTATGAAGAGACAAAGTTTGAATCCGTGAAGAGACAAAGATGTTATGATCCAATTATCATGCTTTTATTTTTCATAATTATCATGCTTTATTATTTTGATCTCATTTTTTTATTAGTTTGATTTGTTATTAGTCCTTGTCGTAGGCATAGAGGGACTATAGCGATCGATAATGTGTTGACTACATATTAGTTTGTCCTTTGACCTGAAATATTTGCACTGTTGGAGCTATGGAATTAAGAGCATATATTTTTATATAATAAAAAGCAACATATATGTACCGATTTGATTGGATAAGAGATTGGAGGTCTTATTGCCGGCTTCGCTATTCCCAATGTACGATATGGCAACATATCCAAAGTTTTTCTCTTAGACTATTTTTTAATCATATATTTTTCCTCTATATTGCTTGAAGGTTGATTAATGCTAGCATTAGTTTGAATGTTTCTATTTGCATTTTCTGCTAGGCGAATATATCCATAAGTTTTCATATGTACTAAGCATATTGAAATGTTTTGATATCCAAGCTTTGTAGTGATTGAGAATTCCAAAGTTTATGGCATCTTTGGTGGATGTATATTTGTTGAAATGTATTGACACTTATTCTGAGATGCCTCAATAGGCCTGACAACGTAAATGTTTACATGACGTGACGTCCTCCAACACCCCTGACAACTTAAATGTTTGCATACCGCGAGGTCCTTAGACAGCCTGGTAGTCTTAAATGTTTATGTAAATATGCTTCTCGGGGTATATTTTTCCTCAAAATTTTCTATACAGTTACAGTGAATTTGCACAGTCTTGTTTGTCCACCGCCATTTCGACAAACATTGTATGTTTCATCCTTGTTCTGCCATTGAAGCTGCATACATTGTTTGTTGGTTCGGTGAGTGCTTCTTCTTCGTTGGTTTGTCGATTGTTGCTTGTTGTTGTTTCGCTCGCGATTCGACCTGCGCTTCTTCATTTCATCATTTCAAAGTAAGTTTCGATGCCATAGTTTCATTTTGTATTCCTTGTTTGTTGTTCAGTGTTTGCAGTTTGCAAGTAAGAATGTTTGCTTATTTGTAGTTGCATGTTCCTTGTATGTTTCTGGTTCCTTTTGTGCTTAGGCTGCAGTTTCGTAATCGTTGGAGATACATATGTTGTTCACTGGCTCGGTGGCTCTTGTTGGTTCATTGGTTTGTGGATTGCTGGTTCTATTTGTTTAGTTGGGGTTTGCACTTTGGGGGCTTGGTGGTGCAGTTCGGCCTATTCGTGCTTTCTGGATGCTTTGGTCCTTGCTGTTTTCTTTTGTTTGATTCAGCCTTGCAGGGTTGGGGTGCAGTGGTGGTGGTTGGAGCTTTTCTTTTTTCTTTTTTTGGATTATTACATTTTTTGGGGGCGCTTTACGGTGTTCATCCCCTACACCCACGAGTCGACATGAGATTGTGTTATTTTCCATTTCTTTCAAGGCCGATATTCGTTATTCTATGAGATTTTGCTGGTGCTCCAGTCCTGCCATGAAAGAAAATAGTTGCCTGCAAAATTGTTGGAGGATTACATGTGAAGTTATAATATCCGCTATTTTTTTGTTGGAATAAAGCATATATATCCAGGCTACATTTATAAACCATGTATGGTCAGATGTGTGGATATGACATTACATGTTCTTTCTCCTCTACATAGATTGGTGTGCACATGATAGAATTTGAGCTGTGCTTGAGATATGATATGTGCAACAAAGATTCTGCAAGATTATATTTTGATGTTTGGAAGCATGTCTGGGTGGTTTTCCATGGAAAACTGAGAACTTGTATCGTGGGCACAGCAATCTGTGTAGAGGATAAAGAACATGGTTAAATGGAATATCTAGATAAATTGCCAGGGAAAACCATAAATCGTTTAGCTGCGGCCATGCAATTGCGTGATATTTTGTGCCTTGTAATATATTTTGGCCAGGGAAAAAAAATCTACATGTTTACAACCATGAATAGAGAAGCGCAAAGGTTCATGTTTCTGCCTTTCTAGATTGTTCGTTCAGTCAGTTTCGTTGTGTGTACATATTGTTTGCTCTCCGGTGAATACCAACTTCCATTGATGTTCATTGAATTTTGTGTGTTCCCACATTCAAACAAACAGAGTAGCTAGAGAAAACGAGGGAGTCTTGATTGCTCGGTTGAAGAGGATATAGAAAGGTGCATGTTTGTGTTGTTGTTTCATATTGCGTTGTTTTGTATTTCATTTATGGTATGTATATGTGTTAAACTAGTTGTGTGTCTTCCTACATGGTAAGTTATCTTGCTTACATGCGTTCCTTCCTGCATACTAAGTTGGTTCATGTCTGTTGTGTTTGCGTTGCATTACTGCATTTAAACAAACAGAATGGATGGACATTATAAAGGACTCTTTGGCGGGTAAGTAGACCTGTTTTTCTTTATTTTAGATGTTTGTCTTCATACTAACTTGCCTTCGTGTCCATTGCATCTTCGGTGTTGTTGCCTTGGAAAAGACAGGTTGCTTGGATAGGGAGATGAATTGTTTTGTGCAACAGCAGAGGGTTCTGTGGTGCAATCTTCTAAAAGGTATACCAAGTGTGTTGGTAAATTAAATATACAAATCGGGTGGGGGCATATAATATTAGACCTGAAAATGATGACTTTGCAGTAATGGGCCTTTTTGCGCTCCCTATTTCTACTTTTTCCATTTTCTATTATCCCTTTTATTTTCTAATTCATCTACCTAGTGTGCTTTCCGAAAATTCCTTCGTCCGTCGGTTGGTGGACTAACAGATTCACATATGTGGTCATGCTTCTACCTTCTTCCATAGTTACCCACTTTCTCGATTGCGGGTGTCAGGCTGGAAGGTTGAAGATTGCTCCCCTAGATTTCGAGGGTTCGCGATATACAGATTGGCCATGGTGCCCCGCACTCATGCCATGTTTACTGTTAAACATTTCTCCAGTTAAAAAATTCAGATGCATACAGTTTTACGGTTATTTGGTCCTTCCGATGGAAAATATACAATGCATATGCTTGTTTGATCCTTATGTTCATCTGTACATGCTTGCATTAGAAAAAGTTGGACTAGTGACACGGGCATGAGCAGTTAGTCATCCCAGACATCGGCAGACCGACAAGGCCAAAGGTAAAGATGCATACGCTCTACTCTTACTATGTTTACTAAAAAAAATTGTTGGGATATATATTCATCTATGGCATAGTGGATATGTTGATTTCATCTGCAATACATGGTTTGCAACTCGCAAGAAGTATCAACAAGTACAAGCGAGACGTTGAACGTGCTGCATGTTCCGTAGACTAAGAGGTGTGGTTGCGAAACTTTGGTTCCATAGTTCATCAAAACTATGCATGTACTTGTAGCACACTACCATTCACTTTAGTTTTCCTGTTCGAAAAATGTCATCAGGTCTAGAGTTGTGACATCCAAAGTATTGTCAATAGAGGGCTTGAACAACCGCCAAACTGGACAAGTGTTCATCGGGGACATAATGGTTGTCTATAGCACCTACCTGGACAAGGAAAACAAAAGTAGATCCATTATGTGTGCTGACATGATAGACAAGGACGCCATGATGACAGTGACACTGACTGTTCCTCCACAACTTGTCCAGAAACATGCAGAAAAGATATTGCTGCATAATGACATATCCATTACATATTTTAATATATTGCCCAAAACAGTATATGACCATGGTGATTGCGATCGAATTATTTCGCTCAACGAAACAAGCATTGTGGAAAAAATTCTCGTTGTTTGTTCAGAATATCGTTTCATTCCGGACTCGATTATCAGCCAGCTTGCACAAAGCACTGATATTTACCCAATCATAACAATTGGGGTTGTTGTCACACTGGCAAGAAAATTTGGCTCGCAACACATTCTCCATATAAAGGATGGAGAGTCTAATAGCGACAAGGCAATGGTACCACTTTTCATATTCAGTTTTGTCCTTAACTTTTGCATGTGCGTGTATCTCAGATAAGTTACACAAATATTGCATTGTTCCATGTTGCAGCTACAATTGTTCGATACGTATTCAGATTTGTTTTCGTCAATGGAACAACAATTGCATAGAGGGCAGATTCCACTTATGTTGTTCAAAAATATAACAAAGAAGAGGGATGCTAGAGAAAGGATCTTTTGGACAACCCAGAAAACGTTTGTAACAAAGTTGCGAGCAGATATAGTAGAGGATCTGAAGAAACTGGCTAGCTCTACAATTGTTGTGCATATACATCCACAAAATCATTCTCACTTTGCTTATAGAAATAACCTTCAACAAATTTTTGCGCCTGCTTAATTTTTATTTATTTTTTAAGTGGAGGGGGGGGTGCAATTGTGTATTATGTTGTTCAATGTATTAATCCATTTTCTCGCGTTCCCAGGTTGAAGGTCTTTTAGTTGCAACCAATTTGTACTCGACCCCCTTTGAGCCTGTATGTGCAAAATGCAACTCCGTTGCTTCTGCCTCCGCTTTGATAAGTGATGATACGATTGATTGTCTGCGATGTAGTGAAAAATGTCCATATATATATGTGGAAATTGTGTGAATCTTGTTATCTGAACCGTGGGCAACACAACCATGCATTGTATGGTTAGCTAGCCTTTGTTACAAAATGTGCTTCCTGAGTTGGCAGAGATGTCGTATGAAACGTATCTACAAAAAAAGGCAAGCAGTGTGTACATGTTGCGGCAGCTTCGGATACACAACAAATTCACCTTGAATGAGGACAATGCAATTTTTCATATCAACTGAAGAAGGGGAAAAAAAATATCAAACTTTGGCAGGAAATGAAAATACCTCATGTGTCTCTGTAACATTTGTTCAACATCCAGATGAATGTTCGTTGGACTTGGCCCATATCTCTGTAATCCCCATATATCGCATGTTCCCGGTTATTTTCTACTGGGAACATATACCAGATGAAAGAGAAAATGAATGCGGCAACGTCTTTTATTTGTATATCAAATTGTTTGGTGCAAAGGTTGATGGGTTATGCTCTATGGAACCTTCTGGGAACTTGCTTACGGTCTGTTTAAAGTATGGTTGGTTCTTGGTTATTTGCTTTCTCTGTCAATTTTTATACCATGGAACTCCAACTGTTCTTTGGAGGACACGGAACAATATAATTGAAATTTTTAGCCAGTTGGTCCGCAGATCCACCTGATAATTTCTATGGCGTTGTGACGCAAATGTACTATGTGGCTTGCTTTAGCAGATTTCCTTGATCGATGAACTTGGTCAAATTATTGTTCTGAAATAATTTGAAATCAACGAATATATAGTGTGCGAAGTGCAATTGTCCTATCATAGCAACAAGAGGCTCTTAAAATTCAAATTGGTCGTTGTTTTGCCATTTTTGCTTATTCGATGAACTTGGCAAAATTAATATCCTGGAATAATTTGAAATCAACGAATATATATTGTGCGGAGTGCAATTGTGTTATCATATGAACAAGAGGGCCTTAAAATTCAAATTGTTCCTTGTTATGCTTGCGGTGATAGAATTTTAAAAAAACTTTATTTTGTTTGCTTCATTTTTTTAAAAATAAGCGATTTAACATCCTTTAATAATTTAATGTAATTCACTTGTACAATATCAATAGTTAATATTAATATTTTAGTATTCGAAAATAATGTTTTTAGATAAAGTTAGATAGGATGAGCATCCCTAAACAATTGCAATCTTGAACCCGCCAGACGTGGAGTCCGCAAGTCCACCTGTCAATTTGTATATCGCGGAAGTCTGGGTGATATTTGCAGAACACGGAACAAAAGAGGCTCAAATTTCAGGTCGCCAGGCCGAGAACCCGTGATCCAAAAAGTGCCCAAGTATGGAACGAGGGATCCGCATATGCTCTATAAAATGTCGTCCATACTATCTAAAAGTACATGTTTACTATGTATTGGTCATTTGTCGGAAAACTTTTATATCAGTCACCCGACCAGATTGTACAAACTTTCTCGTCTAATTAAATTCTGCAATATCAAAATTTAATATTAATAATTTAGTATTGAAAATAATGTTTTTAGATATGTTAGATAGTTGATATGGATTAGCATCTGTAAACAATGGCAAACTTGAACCCACCAGCCCTCAAGTCCATCTGTCAATCTATATATTGTGGAACTCCGAGTGTTATTTGGAGGACATGGAACAACGAAACTGCAATGCTGAGCCAGCCAACTCGCAGGTCCGCTTGTCAATTTGTATATCACATAATTGTGAGTGGTATTTATACAGCGCGGAACAATAGAGGCCCAATTTTCATCCCGCCAACCCGAGAGGCCCTGATAAAAAAAAATGGCTAAATATGGAATTCATATGGGATCGCTACGGGACAATAAAAGTGCAATGTTCAGCCAACCAGCCCGAGTCCGTCTGTCAATTTGTATATCACGGAAGTCTGGCTACTATTTGTAGGGCACGGAACAATAAAACCTCAATTTCCATCCCGTCAGGCCGCGAACCCACGATCCAAAAAGTGCCTAAGTATGGAATAAGGAATGTGCATATGCTCTATAAAATCTCATGTCCATATTTTATAAAAGTACATGTTTACTATGTATTGCTCGTTTGTCGGAAAACTTTTATATCAGTCGGTCCACCAAAATGGACAAACTTTGTCCTCTGCTTAAATTTTGCAATATCAATATGTAATATTAATAATTTAGTATTGAAAATAATGTTTTTTTATATGTTGGATAGTTGATAGGGATTGTCATCCCTAAACAATGGCAAATTTGAACCCGTCAGCCCTCGAGTCCATCTGTGAATGTGCATATCACAGAAGTTTGAGTGCTATTTGGAGGACACGAAACAATGAAAGTGCAATGTTCAGCCAGCCAGCTCGAGAGGCCCTGATCAAAATAAGTGGCTAAATGTGGAATTAATACGGGATCGCTACAGAACAATAAAAATGCAATGTTCAGCGAAGCAGCCTGCAAGTACACCTGTCAATTTGTATATCGTGGAAGTCTGGGTGGTATTTATAGGACACAAAACAATAGAGACTCTATTTTCAGCCTGCCAGGCTGCAAACTCGCAATCCAAAAAGTGCCTAAGTATGGAATGAGGGATCTACATATGCTTTGTAAAATCTCATGCACATACTTTATATAGAGACTCATGTCCACAAGTCCGCCTGTCAATTTGTATATCGCAGAAGTCTAGGTGTTATTTGTAGGACACAGAACAATAGATACTCAATTTTCAGCCCCCCAGGTCACAAACCCGCGATCCCAAAAGTGCCCAAGTATGGAATGAGGGATCCGCATATGTTCTAGAACAATAAAAATGCAATGTTCAGCCAAGCAGCCCATAGGTCCTCCTGTCAATTTGTATATCGCGGAAGTCTGGGTGCTATTTGTAGGACACGAAACAATAGAGACTCTATTTTCCGCCCGTCGGACCGCGAACCCGCGATCCAAAAAGTGCCTAAGTATGGAATGAGGGATCCGCATATGCTCTATAAAATCTCATGTCCATACTTTATATAGAGTGTCATCTCTGGAAGTCCGCATGTCAATTTGTATATCGCGGAAATGTAGGTGCTATTTGTAGGACACGAAACAATAGATACTCAATTTTCAGCCCGCCAGGCCGCGAACCCGCGATCCAAAAACTACCCAAGCATGGAATGAGGGATTCGCATATGTTGTATAAAATCTCATGTCCATACTTTATAAAAGTACATGTTTACTATGTATTGCTCGTTTGTCAGAAAACTTTTATATTAGTCGGTCCACCATAATGGACAAACTTTGTCCTCTTCTTAAATTCTGCAATATCAATATGTAATATTAATAATTTAGTATTGAAAATAATGTTTTTTTATATGTTGGATAGTTAATAGGGATTTCCATCCCTAAATAATGGAAAATTTGAACCTGCCAGCCCTCGAGTCCATCTGTGAATGTGCATATCACGGAAGTCCGAGTGTTATTTGGAGGACACGGAACAATGAAAGTGCAATGTTCAACGAGCCAGCTGGAGAGCCCCCGATCAAAAAAGTGGCTAAATATGGAATTAATATGGGATCGCTACAAAACAATAAAAATGCAATGTTCATCGAAGCAGCCCGCAAGTCCTCCTATCAATTTGTATATCACAGAAGTCTAGGTGGTATTTGTAGGACACGGAACAATAGAGACTCTATTTTCAGCCCGCTAAGTCGAGAACCCGTGATCCAAAAAGTGCCTAAGTATGGAATGAGGGATCCGCATATGCTATGTAAAATCTCATGCCCATACTTTATATAGAGACTCATGTCCACAAGTCCGCTTGTCAATTTGTATATCGCGGAAGTCTAGGTGTTATTTGTAGGACATGGAACAATAGATACTCAATTTTCAACCTGTCAGGCCGCGAACCTGCAATCCAAAAAATGCCCAAGTATGGAATGAGGGATCCGCATATGTTCTAGAACAATAAAAATGCAATGTTCAGCCAAGCAGCCCATAGGTCCTTCTGTCAATTTGTATATCGCGGAAGTTTGGGTGCTATTTGTAGGACATGGAACAATAGAGACTCTATTTTCAGCTCGCCAGGCCGTGAACCTGCGATCCAAAAAGTGCCTAAGTATGGAATGAGGGATCCGCATATGCTCTATAAAATCTCATGTCCATACTTTATATAGAGAGTCATCTCCACAAGTCTGCCTGTCAATTTGTGTATCATGGAAGTGTAGGTGCTATTTGCAGGACACGGAACAATAGATACTCAATTTTTAGCTCGTCAAGCCGCGAACCCGCGATCCAAAAAATGCCCAAGTATGGAATGAGGGATTCACATATGTTCTATAAAATCTCATTTCCATACTTTATAAAAGTACATGTTTACTATGTATTGCTCGTTTGTCGGAATACTTTTATATCACTCGGCCAACCAGATTGTGCAAATTTTCTCGTCTAATTAAATTTTGCAATATCAATATTTAACAGTAATAATTTACCGCAGGTCCGCTTCTGAATTTGTATATCATGGAAATGTGGGTGCTATTTGTAGAGCGCAGAACAGTAGAGGCCTAATTTTTTGCCCGCCAGCCCGAGAGCCCCCGATCCAAAAAACTGGCTAAATACAGAATTAATACGGAATCGCTACGGGACAATAAAAGTGCAACGTTCAACCAACCAACCCACAAGTCCGCCTGTCTATTTGTATATCGCGGAAGTGTGGGTGTTATTTGTAGGACACGAAACAATAGAGGCTCAATTTTCAGCCCGTCGGGTCGAGAACCCGCAATTGAAAAAGTGCCTAAGTATGGAATGAGGGATCTGCATATGCTCTATAAAATCTCATGTCCATACTTTATAAAAGTACATGTCTATTATGTATTATTTGTTTGTCGCAAAACTTTTAAATAACTCACCCGACCAGATTGTACAAACTTTCTCGTCTAATAAAATTCTGCAAGATCAATATGTAATATTAATAATTTAGTATTGAAAATAATGGTTTTAGATATGTTAGATAGTTGATAGCGATTTCCATCCCTAAACAATGGAAATATTGAACCCGCCAGGCCTCGATTCCATCTGTCAACTTGTATATCGCGAAACTCTGAGTGTTATTTGGAGGACATGGAACAATGAAAGTGCAATGTTGAGTCATCCAGCCCGCAGGTCCGCTTGTCAATTTACAAATTCCGTGACATACAAATTGACGACCAATATCTATCACTGAGATGCAATATGACCATCGGCCCTTCGCGTCTCCTGGGGATATCTTCTGTCATTTTTCTTTTGTAACCCACCCGATTGCTTTCCATACTTTGGTATTTCTTGGAATCAGTTTCGCCATCACTGCTACCTTTGTACTTGTTTCCAGATATGCAATAATTAAGCTTTAATGCTAGTAGCCATCTTGCAGGAACCATTAAGATTGTCATTAATGTCTGGAAATACGAAGAAGATTTGTCATTACTACAAATTAAACTAAGATTTGCGCACAAGTATGTTATCATTTCCAAGTATTCATTTGAAAGGCGATGCAATCTTTTTTAATTGTGCGCGGACGGGTTGGTCCTTCTAAGAAATTTCTAATTCTTAATCTCTTTTCATCGTCATCGCCACCTTCGCACTTTTTTCTAATTGTGCAATTAGTGAGTTGTCATGGTGACAGCTCATTCTGCACGAACCCTGGAAACTATCATTGATCAATGAAAGGCTCGAGGAGATATTCCATTGATACACATTAAACCATAATTTGCGGAGGGTTATATTATCCCTCCCCGATTTTCATTTCAAACATCGTCTCGAGCAAACGGAAATTCTTAATAACTTCTGGCAGCAGTTCTCTCCACACACAGTAAACACATTGGGGCATAATGGCCAGAGGTTCCACTATTCCAGAGCATATTCTTACTATCATCTCCCTCCGCCCAGAAGCAAACAAGGAGATGGTCCCTTGGTACACCGAGAGATATATTTCAACCCAAAAATTCCATGGCAACCCCAGTTGCTTAGAGAACCTTCCCACTTGCATTCATGGTTGTCGCAGAAGTTGATGCCATGAATTTTGAGCCGGAAGAAGATGATCTGATGGACGATGATACGGAAATGGATGATGGCAATGCAGAGAATCTTCCCACTCCTGCACCCAAATTGAAATCAACCATAACGAACAGAACTTGCCATCTCGGTGATGGCAGTGATGACAACACCAAAAGGAGTTTCAGAAAAGAAACCGACAGTGAATGCAACAGCCACTTTGCAGCGCAAAAGTAGGAATTCCAGAGTTCCAAATTAGTCTGTTCTAGGAGGAAGAGTTTCATTGTAAAGCAATGATATGTTGATGCTCCCAGAAATATATTTCAAGCCAAAAAAATATTGATTAACATCTTTGGGAATCAGGTCCAAAACTCTCGCTGCTGCAACACATTTTCCTACTAGTCATCTCCTTCTACCCAGAATGGACTAATTTGGGCCTCTGGAATTGCACGTGCAAGTTGTGCTCCTGAATTTTTTTCGACTATGTAGAGGAGGTTTCAGCTAAGGGCTATTCCACTTGCCCTGCAACCATTTCTGTCTTCTTCCTTAGGGGAAGCTTGTGAAAAATATCAATTTCAGCACAAGATGATTCATCGAGGAGAAAACTGCAAATATCTTACATACTGCAGATCCCATGCATGTGTTTGTCGCAAATACCTTCAATGTTTTGGCCCAAAGAACTGGGTCCAATTTCTAAGGATAGATTTACAATACTCGGTGTTTTTCTTATTTTTTTAAATGCATTTTCTATTAAAAAATATTTGCCTTCGACTCTTCGTTGTTGCCTCTTTTCTAGGTTTAACTCATGTTCTAATGTGCATGGTTCGGTGCTCTCAGACTTCTTCGATATTGTGTTTACTTAGCTTATCTTTTCTAAGATGGAACATCTAACAATTATATGCCAATGTAGTGTGTGAACCCACCATATTTTTATGCAAACAAAAAATGGATTACATCATTTCAAACCAACGTTCAATTCTATTCGTAATGCAGATAGAACATAGCAATACCAATGTACAATGCTGCAGCAAAATCGTTATTCTTGTTTCTAGACATGCAATTATTAAGTTTTAATGCTAACAGCCCATAATGCAAGAAGTTTAATACTTGATTTAATATGTTACACTCATGGAAGAGTGTATCAAGAACGCAGTTACACTCACACGTTCCAATAAAATCTAATCTTTAACAAAGCATTTGTTGACAGTTAGTAGAAAATGAAGTTTAGTAGTTAAGTTAATATGTTACAGTCATAGAATTATGTATCAAGAACATAGTTACATGCACACGTTGCAATAAAATCTAATCTTCAACAACGCATTTGTTGACAATTAGTAGAACAACGTGGTTTTGCAACAATGGGGCTTCTTTGAAACCAATTCGGGCTTACGAAAACTGCCTTCTGCCTTTCTATTTTCCCACTCTTTTATTCCCTCTAGTTTCTCTTCCTGGTTACTTAATCGTTTTTCTTATGAAAATTCCTTGCTCTACAGCTTCGCGGATTCACGCGTTTTCGACGACCGCTTCCCCTTTCTTTAAATTGACCCTCTATTGTTTCATGTCCCACAACTGGCACCGAGAGTTTCGTGATATACAAATTGACAAACGGACTTGCACGTTGGTCAAGTCAGCATTGCTCAGTGTGTGGGCGGTCTTACGGGTTCACAGCTACACTCATTCTCTTTTATCGCGACACCAACCGAACGCTTCCCCATTCCATACCCAGAAACTTCTCCAACCGTGAATTCCCGCTAGGCGGTCTCTACATTGGACTTATGTTGTTCCATGGCATGCGAACAATACCATCACTTCCGCTGTATACAAATTTTCAACCATTTTTAGATCATACCCTCTTCCGTATTATGGTCCACCTATCATGCCCTCTTCCGTGGTGCACATTTTTGCACTAAAAACTTTCGAGAAATACAATTTAATCGTCAGGTCCTCGCATATTTAGTGGAACTATTGTCACCCCATTTTGAAGCTCATCTGTCCGCTTTCCATACTTCACCATTTGTTCAAATTTCTTTGGTGGATCGTCGGTTTGGCGGGTTGAAGAAATATTCAGTTCGTAGTCGTTATTTCCTGTGCCCACGCCCCTTTGCAATTAGCAGTTGGCAATTATATATAAGATCTTATTGCTACACATGCAATTAGAAATTTCCCTATCCCATACTTAGCCACTTTGTCTGAATTTCGCAAATATACAAACCGGATGTTGAACTGCCCCATCGTGATCTCTTCCGTTTTACACATTTTTCACTCAAAAATTCTGAAACATGAAATTTGACCATGCAACACTCAGCTATTTTGACTATCCCCGTAACCCTTTTTTGAATCCCGTCTGACCGCTTTTCGGAGCTTTCCATTCTTTCCTTGCTCTCCGCCGTCTCCGTCACCTTCGCACTTGTCTATAATAAAAGAAAATAAAAAGTTATATATATACATATCTTGTTTCTAAATATGGAATTACTGGCATTTAATTCTAATAGGTCATCATGCAGAAACCGTATAGATTGTCATTGATGGGCGAAAGGCTCGAGGACATCTCGTATTGATGCGCATTAAACCAAAATTTGCAGGGGGATTGTATTATCCCTTCCGAGTGTTCATTTCAAAATCATGAAATCCAATTCACACGGCGTGGCCTTTGCACGTTCACGAAACCTCCATTCCTTAATTGCTCTTCGTCGTACCTGCCACCTTCACATTTATAAATATGCAATAAATAAACTTTACTTCTAACAGTTCATCATGCACCACCAATATAGATTGTCATTAATCAACGAAAGGCTCGAGGAGCTTTCCTAATCATAAGCATTTAACCAAGATTTATCGAAAATTTACATTATCGGCTCTAACTATTCATTTAAACCATCATCTGCAGCAAAGCAACATTCTCATAAACCTATGGCATCAGCTCGACAGCAGTTCTGTGGAGATACAGTGAACATCTTCAGGTGCTAGGACCAGAACTTCCACTGGTCCAAGGCATTTTCTTATTACTCAACCTCTGCCGCAGAGAACCAAGTAATTTGGACCTCTGGGATTGCTCATGCAGGTTATGTCCCTGAGGTTTTTGACTGTAAGGACCTAGTCTCTTGGTGCGCTGATAAATTTATTGCAAAGAAAAGAATTATTCCACTATAGGACCGCTCTTATGTTTTTTTGTCACCTCAGGTCTTCCGCCAAATGTTGAAATTGTCGGAGCCAACATTGACGTTCAGAGGAGAAGATTGAAAACAGTTCCTAGCAAAGCATAATAACGGATTGGACCTCTTGCCCCTTTTTTCTGTAAAACCCGAATCTAGTTCCTGAAGATATTACACGCATGCAAGTTAGTTCATTTAGAAATCCATTTCGTGAAATTGCTTGGCTATTTACAAGAATAACGGGACATGAGTCCACAGCTATTGCTTCCTGCATGGCTCTTTATATTTTGTATTTCACAGTCAATGAACAAGACATTTTTTATTGGGGCAGGTTAATTTCCCATGAAATCTCTTCCCAATTGTCAAGCTACAAAAGGGAAAATAAATTTTATATGTCATCCTATTTAGTTTTTGTAATAGCACATTCCTGTCAGTTTCCGCAACTCTCTCTGTCCAAGAATGTCAACTACGAATTCCACCCAGTAACGTTCTGGTACCAGGCCTTGTGGAAGCACAAGGCTTCCCACTGTTTTTATAAGGTTTTTAATGGCTTCCTGTCTGTTTTCAAAGTTTTTTTGTTAGAAGAAGATGCTCCCCGCATATCTGAACAGGCAACTAGTTTTTTGGACAAGAAGGGGACACTCAAACATTTGGATAATTACACTGTGATAAGAATTTTTGGCTCCACAGAACAGCCTGCTCTCCTTCCATATCACATTACGGACAGAATTTTTGTTGCAAAAGTAGCATGTCAATACAACTACGGGTTCCATCTGTTCCAAAGGAAGAAAAAAAAACAGTTCATTCCTCTGCCTTGGAAAATAGGGGAGTTCGTGTTGAAAAACGTCAACAAAATTGATGATTTCGCAACACATTCTAGCATCTCCAGCCTGAGATATGTTGAAGACATAAAAGGATTCAACCCCTATGATATTTTAGACAACATTTACAAACACTTGGCCTCGACGATTGTTTTGTAAATAAACACCTGCCCAAAAAAAGAGACAATGGCGACAACGGTCTTGCCTCTGATGTCGACGAGGTACAGACAGTGCAAAGCTACACTAAATTGTACACACAACAAGGGAAAGGCCCCAGTGACAAGAGTGTTCAATCCGCAAATACCACTCCAAAAAGTACTACATCTCAGAGCATCGATCCAATGGCCCATCATAGCAACAAAGAAACCCAGAGTTCTTCAAACGGAGGAGGAGATACGACCCTCCTCACTCTAAAATTGATAGTTCTCACAAGCTTCCAGTAGAGAAGAAGAGAAAAAAAAATGTGGGGCAGGCGAAAGAGCCAAAAATTCAGAGTGAGAACATGGAACTTGACATTGATCTAGATACCATGATCTGATTCCTTGATCAGCCCGGAGACGCCATCCACCATAGCCATCCAATGGACATATCCGTTACCAAAAATTTGACGAAGATGAATCCTTCGTGTTCCAGAGCGTTGTTTTTGATAGCTGGAACAAAAAATTGATAATTCAGAAAAAAAAAATGTTAAAAATAAGAAAGGCAAATCTCGTTCAGAGGTTGATGTTGCCAACATGCGGTTGTCCCAAATCTGTCAACTTCACACCGCGACTGGAGAAGCATTTCATGATTCTATTGGAGGCATCAAGACCGAGAATGCCAGACTGAAGGACCGAATCAAGTAATTGGAAGACGCTTCCATTCCTATGCCATTGCTTGTCGATCCTTTGGCAATATCCATGCCTGGCACCCTTGCACCTAATGTAAAAGCATCCTCCACCCTTCTCGCATCCTGTAAAGGATATGTGGAGAACAATGTCAAAAAAAGAGTGGAATTGGTTACCGAGGCGTGGAAAATATCACAAACCATCACTTCCCTTGGAACCAGGTCACATAGCTTGCTCGAGCTTTTGCAGGCCGAATTAAAAGATGAAGAAAATTTCTTTTTAAAAATGGTCATCCATTTTGGCAAGATTGTGAACAATATGACAGAAACAAAAATAAGAGAAGAAGATCTCCCATCCAAAAACTACATCAGCCAATTGAATGCATGTTGGAAAGAAAAAGTAAAGAACCTGCATCTCATTGTTCAGTCATGTGAACAAGCCATATCGAAGAAAGATATATTATTCACAAAATTGTCAAATATAGACTTAGTCGGGAAAACCTACAACTTCCAAGACCCCCACTTAATCGCAAACTCCTTGCCCTTAACCAGGAAAGAGTTCGATAAACAGGTTGCTATGTTTAAGACCTTGTCTCTGCAAATGTTTTACAGCATCCTTCAATTTGATCAAGCTCACGTCCACGACTAGCTAGTCAAATATGCAATACAAAATGAGGAAATTCATCAGGCTCTCTCTAATATTTCAATCGCTTTCAGGAATTAGAAAACAATATTTTCAACATAAAAATACGGAATGAGATCAATGTCGCCCCAATGAGAGGCTACATTGAAGAATGTCTCAAAAGGAAACTGAAACAGGCCGCCGACAAAAGACAACAAGCAGTTGCCAGCATTCCAGCAGTCATGGAGAACATCCTTGAAACCGCAGTCGTCGGCGACATAAATGAAACAGAAGCCGCAAGAAAATAGTCAAAGGGCTCATATGTACCCTCACTGTTAGTTTACTCATCACATCCTTCTTTGTTTATCAACCAAGTTATTCCAGTTTCTTAAATACAGATGTATAGGCAAACACTTATACCTTTCCATTTATTTTTGTTTGCAGCTATTGTCCTCTATCTTCTTTCCACAGTCTTGTTTCTTGTACATATTTCTCTAATGGTCCGCGAGAGCCCAATCCCAGTCTACATGAAAAACCCATTGAAATTCTGGTTTATATGTAACAAAATTTAACTTTTTTGTATATTTCAAAATTTCCAGTAGTATGTAACAAACTTTTATTTTTTGATAGATTTCAAATAAAAATGCATTTAAATTTTTATATGTTACAGATTCTATTCTTATCTTTCACCACTTTGTATGAAAAATGTGTTCGAAAACACAGGTATTCCAACAGAGGATGGACACCTTCAGTAACCACTCACATAACCAGATCAAAGATCAACACACCAATGTTTTCACGTGGTAAAACCCCTACGGGGAAACATCCACGGCCCCAGCCAATGCGGCCACTTGGAGCAGTTTATTAATGCAAAGAAAAAGATTACAGAGAGATTTTACAA
>ML788684.1:178402-217809 GCA_009831015.1 Picea engelmannii | reverse complement strand
TGTAATGTTCAGAAGGAGGATTGGGGGTGTTGTTGTTGTTGTTGTGGAAGACGGCCTTGGAGAGCATGCTCCAAAAAAACTCTTTTCACACAAGAAAAAAATTTCGCTTCTCGATGACAACAAGGGTTAGATCTCGGTTAGCTTACCCGGAAGATGCACTTTTTCCTATCTGTTTCTGATTTACTGAGATCGCACAAGGCGCGAGGCAAAGAGCATACGCAGATCTAAAAGAGTAGCAGCCTGGAAAAAAAAAATACAAACCGAAATAAAATCAAAACTTTGCAAAAAATTAAAAATGCGTATTCAGACTTTATACCTCCGGATTCTGACTGTAATGGTCGTATCTTGGGCAAACGGAAACCTTTTCGAGTGAAACGAAAAGTGTTCCTGAATGAAAATCGTGCTCCGGATGCAATGGAACAGTCCTTTCAGCCCAAAAATGTACAGAAATTCCAGAAAATGGAGATGAGGCAACTCGGCTTCACGATCTCGATCTTCAACAGGAGCGGGTCTTCAAACAGGCTCTGATACCATGTTCGACAACACAGGTATTCCAACAGAGGATGAACACCTTCAGTAACCACTCACATAACCAGATCAAAGATCAACACACCGATGTTTTCACGTTGTAAAACCCCTACGGGGAAACATCCACGGCCCCAGCCAACGCGGCCACTTGGAGCAGTTTATTAATGCAAAGAAAAAGATTACAGAGAGATTTTACAAGAGAGTTTCTCACAATCAATCATCGACAAATGACTCTCCATGCTCTTTAAATAGAGATCATGGACCAATCGGGTGTTAAGCCACGGATCAATGGCCGTTAAGATCGAGGAGAGTATGAACCGTCGGATCACTCTATGTCGAGAACATATCGTGACCGTCGGATTGCCTAACTACAAATGCATACTAATGCATACTAAAGAAACACACTTTTACCTAACGACATATTAGACCAAGTAGATCTTAACTAACCTCTAAGTGTCTAAATATCCTAACAAAATGCATTTAATTTTTAATATGTTACAGACTTTTATTCTTATCCTTCACCAGTCTGTATGGAAAATGCATTTACTCTTTTATATGTTACAGAATTTTCTTTTTTTATATATTTCAAAATAAATGGTGCTCAACAATGCAACCGTCATTTACTTATACCCCATGTTCACAAATGCATTTAAATTTTTTATATTTCTTATCTCCTATTAATTTTATGTCATCATATATTTTTATCTTTCACCAGTGCATATGGAAAATGCATTTAAATTTCCAAATTTATTCTTGCACTGTAAACAAATTTTTTACTTTGTTATATACTTTCAAAAAAATTAGGTTTGCTATATACTTTCAAAAAAATTAGGTTTGCTATATACTTTCAAAAAATAGATGGTGCTCTGCCTGCCAACCCCCATTTTCTTTTGCCCCATCTTTCATGATATACATGTTGCACACAACATTTCCGTGATATACATTTTACACCGAACACTTCATTTCATTTACAATTCGACCCCATTTTACACAATTTGCTTTCTAACCTCGTTGGCAGGGACTACGCTGCCACACAGCCTTGTTAATTATTGATTTTATGAAATTGTGCAGTTAAGTGTGAGATAATTCTAGATACAAGGATTTTGCCAATCTCCTAAAATAACGAAATCAAGGGTTTTTCCAAAGCATAATTTCTATTTTAATTGTTTTCCAATTATTTTAGGAAATTGTACACAAAATCCTAAAGAAAAGGGAATGAGTTGGTGGATACTTTCATCAAGAATCTTGATATTAATTGATTTTATCTTTATTATTTTTCCGATAATATCTTTCATTCTAGTAACAGTATTAGCGAATATCTTTTATCAAATATTGATATCAATGATTATATTAAAATTATTTTGTATAGGAGACATGTGGACAATTGAAGAAAAGAGAATGTGGAAAATGAGAAAATATGTAACAACGCAATTGCTTTAGAGGATATTGTATTTGTTTTGGTATGATTGACCAACAATTTTTGGAAAGGAATGTCTAAGCATGAGTTGGAAAAGGGAAGTGGTTGTAACCAAAGTAGAAACAAAAGAAATGAGAAATGAGGAGGATTGTTTATAAAAGAAGACTTTTGTTTCAAGAGTTGGGGCTGGAGAATCCATAATTTCGCTTCTATATTGTTATCAAGTTGAGTTAAGGATCGAAATGATTTCTTGGAGACTTTTCGTGTACCTCTGTCCAAATCCCGGGGAATTTTTTTCGAAGGATTGAATTCAAGGAGAAGATGTTTATGACCATACAATGTTTATCGTTTCATGCATTAGATTTATATATGTGTATCAATAGATGTTTGTACTTTATTTAGCTAACATTTCATTAGCGATAGAATTATTTCCTTGTTAATGAAATATGCTTTATAATGGTTATAAGTGATTTGATTGCGAGAATACGTTTAGTTCTTTTAAACATGAAAATTAATTCATGTTTATATTTGAACTAAGTATGTTAGTATGGTTTCTTACTGTGAAATGTGAATTCTTTCTATTCCTATAAGTTAAATTGTATGCTTGAAATTGATATATGTTACTATTAGAATAGGAGTAGTTAGGGGTTAGAATAGGATTGCATATGCATAATAGATTGGAATTGCATTTAGGATTTAGAATGCAAATGAGCAAGTATCTCTTCGGGGAGAAATCCATTCAATTTAGCAGCAATCAAGCCCACATACTAGTGGAAATTGCTATACCAAACGAGAGTAGGTCTAATTGGGACCTGACATTAGACAATTCTCTCGGTGTTGACGCGGGTCATTTGTATCCATCAATGGGAGGGTAAAGACACAAGTGCATGTTGAGACCATTTTGTGCTTCCATTTTTTCATTCCACATTCTATTTTCCCCACTTATTTACTCCATTTATTTTCCCCCTTCTATACCTCCCCTAATTCCCATTTCAGTTTATCCCTTCTTTATTTCCCTTTCTGGTTATTATACTTAGCCATATTTCAGTTTGCGAGATCGCGGGCTTTCATTTCCATCCACTTACTCATTTCATAAGTTTGTTTCAACACTTAGATCTTTTCTTCAATTTCACAGGTTCGTGGGTTCAAACATTCACTCTTCGTTTTATGTGACCCTCAGTTTTCACTTCAAGTTTCGTGATCTACATTTTGACCGTCACTTAACCTTTAGCCTCGTCACGGGTGTCGGGCTCCAAAGAATTTTTTTTTCCATACACGTGATTCTGACCGACCGTTCCTCTAGACTTAGTATATTTTTTATCAACTCTACAACCGTGGGTTGGCGAGTTCACGAAAATCTTATATCGAAATCCTCTCACACCCATCCTCGCCATTTTGTTGTTTTTCCTGATACACATTAAGTATTGTTTAAATGATAACAATTGTTGTGCAGGCCCTGGAAAGATCATCATTAATGGCGAAAGGTTCGAGGAATTATTCATTAAAATCTCATTTAATCTTCATTTTCCAAGGGATTAAAGTATCATTATCTTTCCGAAAAGGTTTATTTGAGATCATTATCCAGTTGAAGAAATAGTTTCGTCAACCTATGGCAGCATCATCTCAACAGTAGTTCTGTGGTGATACTCTGGATATCTTTGGCCGTGAATATCAAAACTTCCAGTGGTAGAGAGCATACTGGTATTATTCCTCTCCTCCTACTGCACAGAAAGACGTGAACATAAATTGGACATCTGGAATTGCTCGTGTTGGTTGTGTTCTTGAGGTTTTCTATTGTAAGGAAATCATTGCATACTGTGTGGACAAGTACATACCAAATCAAAGAATCATACATCTCTAGGCACATTCTTTGATTTCTCTTTCACCTCAAGTCTTCTGCGAGATATTAAAGTTGCCATAGCCGACTCTTACTTTCAAAGGTGAATAAAGCTGCCAAAGCCAACTCTTACTTTCAAAGGTGAATATTGTAAAGAATTCTTGAAGAAACATAACAATGGGCTTGACCTTCTACCGTAGTATTTGCATAATCATGCATCTGTCCTAGCAGACATAACCAGAATCTAGTTTGAAACTCTAAAAAATCCCTATTGAGAAATTGCATGGCTATTTACCAGAGTGATAGGTAAGGAAAACACTACTTTTATATCTCAGATGATTTTATATATTTTGTATTTTATAGTTCAAGAACATGCCATTTTTTATTGGGGAAAGCTCATTGCTTTCGAAATCGCTTCCCAATTGTCGCACTACAAAAAAAGATAGAAAAATATTTATGGCCTCTTATTTGATATTTACTATCGTTCACTGTTGTCAATTTCCAAACTCAACCATCAATAAAAGGGTAAATTGTGAAACATATCCCATTACCTTTTGGTATCACGCATTGTGGAGGCATAAAACCCCCTTGTTTTTCTATGAAGTTTATAATGATTTTGTTTCAGTTCTCAAAAATCTTTTGTTGGGAAAAAACACTCCAAGGATATCTGTTGAAGCTACCAAATTTTTAGAGAAAAAGGAGACAATAGAGAAAATTGAGAATCATAATATCATAAGGATATTCTGCTCAAAATAAAATCCTTATTTTCTTTTGTATTATATATCCAATAAGTTATTTATTATAGAGGTATCGAGGAAATATATTTTTTGGTTGCACTTTTTCCATGAAAAGAGGAAAAAATAGTTTATTCCCCTCGCATTGAAGATTGGAATCCGAATGCACCACCCCCACATAGTGATCCCTAGACCGAGGGTCATGGCCCTGAACAGATCCCAAAGAAAAGGGAAGCGGAACCTGCCCCCCTAAGCTCGACACGGGAAACGACAAGTCTGCAGGAGGTCGAAGATGGAGACGAGGAAATGGAGCTGGAGGAACCGGATCTCGCAGGAGTGGATCTGGAACACCTGGAACATGCCTACCGACATCAGAAATTATACACCATACCCAGGGATCAACTGAGAAAGGTACATAAGGTGTTTCTTAACTCCTCGGCAGGATCCTCAGCCCGAGCCAGTAAAGCCCTAGGAATCCAGGGCAGCCAAATAAAAAACTCCAGCAAGGGCCAAAAAGAAGAAAAGAAGCGGGGCAGAAAGTCCACAAACAAGCTCATACAGGAAATTGGCAACTTCATGGTAAATTCAGGGCAGATCCACCTGATCTCGGACAGCTTCCCGCCTCTCCCCACCCCCCGTCCTCATGAATATCATCTCATGGAACATTAGAGGCCTCAATGGACGTAGCAAGCAGAAATTGCTACGAGAATTGATCATAGTGGAAACCCCAGACGTTGTACTATTACAAGAAACAAAATGCACCTCAGAAGACATTGATCGGCTACTTCCTTATTGCTGGAGACAAGGGAGAGCAGTTTCGATTGATGCCACAGGTACAGCTGGAGGAGTTGCTATCCTCTGGAATACCAATATTGTGCTGATGGAAAATTTCTATACTACAAGATGGTCTATCACAGCAGAGTACAGGCTTATCGGCTCCAACAAGCCTGGACATCTCACCAGCGTATATGGCCCGTCTAGTCCAAGGGACAAACAAGCTTTCCTCAGAAGCCTGAGATACTTATCCATCTTAATAAAACAGAACAAATGGATTCTTGGCGGAGATTTCAATATCATCCGCAGTTTGGAGGAAAAAAGAGGAGGGTCAAAGCGACTAGACCAAGACTCCTACGACTTCAACAATTTAATAGAGGAACTTCGGCTCATTGATTTGGATACTAGTAACGGCACCCACACCTGGACAAATAGAAGAACTGGGGTGCACCAAATAGCCTGCAAGTTGGATCGTTTCCTAATATCGGAACTTCTGATGTTGGATGGCACTGCAATGGAAGCTACCATCCTGAATCTCCCAGGATCAGATCACTGGCAACCCCTGGAAAGAAACCCTTCAGATTCGAACAGTTTTGGCTAGATCACCCGGATTTCCGAGCAAACATCCAGAACTAGTGGAGGCAAGCCGAGATATCTAAGGGCTCCAAAATGTATCGCTTCCAGCAGAAGCTCAAAAACCTTAAGCAAACTCTTAAACTCTGGAACAAGCAAACTTTCGACAACATTTTCGAGTCCCAAAAACAGTTGTCCAGGCAAATGGATGAGATACAGCACCAGATTAGGGAGCAGGGGATCATCGATGCACTAAAAGCACAGGAACTTCAAGTGGCCCAACAGATCGACGCAAGGAACAGACAGGAAGAAATGATGTGGAAACAGAAGTCGAGGGTTCAATGGCTTAAGGAAGGGGAGCGCAATACCAAGTTCTTTCACCGAACAGTCATCCAGAGAAGGCACTCCAACAAGATCACTCATCTTATCTCGGAAGGAGGTGAAACCCTTCACTCTCATGTAGATTTGGAAACAAACTTGATCGACTACTTTCAAAACATCCTTACCGAGCCCATTCCAGACAGACAAGCAGCAATCAACAAAATTACAAGGCATGTACCCTCGCTTGTAACTCAGGAGCAAAACGTTGCCCTTCTCCGGCCCTTTACCATCGAGGAGGTGGACCAAGCGCTGCAGAATACCCCAAAATGCAAAGCTCCAGGCCCTAATGGCTTCACCAGCGACTTTTTCCACTACTGCTGGCCGATGATCAGGACTGAGGTTTGGGAACTTTTGGAAGATTCAAGAGTCACAGGAAAAGTCCTCCAAGAACTCAACGCCACTTTTCTTACCTTAGTCCCCAAGGAAGGGCAGGCTCATCAAGCCAAGCAATACCGGCCTATTGCCCTCTGCAATGTAATCTACAAACTCTTCACAAAGGTAATAGCGTGGAGACTTAAGCCGATCTTACCAACAATCATCTCCCCAGAACAATCAGGTTATGTTGAGGGCAGGAAAATCTTGGATAGCATCATCCTGGCTCATGAAGTCATCCACTCCTTGCAAAGAACCAAAACTCCAGGTATGCTCCTCAAACTAGATCTCTCTAAGGCTTTTGACAAGTTAAGCTGGGAATACATGCGAGCAATGCTCTTAGCTTTTGGTTTTGATCAAATCTGGGTAGAATGGATCTTAAATTTAACCTCCTCGACTTTCTTCTCCCTCCTTGTCAATGGTGTACCCTCGAGACCCTTCTCCCCCTCCAGAGGAATCAGACAGGGTGATCCCCTCTCCCCTTTCCTCTTTATTATCATGGCCGAAGGACTCAGTCGATCCATCCATGCGACTTTAGCTCAAAACCTTCTGACAGGCTTGCCCCTGCATGGTATCTCTCCCCCTATCTCACACAGCCAGTTTGTGGATGACACGCTTTTAATGGGCAGCCCCACTGTACGCGAAGCCAGCACTCTCTAGGAGATTCTCCAAACCTTCTCTGATGCTTCAGGCCTGGACTGCAACAAGGATAAATCCCAAATCTTCTTCTTTAACACGCCCCCTCAGATCCAGCGACATATCTCCGAGATTCTCGGTTTCAACAGAAGCTCCCTTCCGTCCAAATACCTTGGCTTACCCTTGATTGACAACGCCCTCCGGAACTCCTCTTGGGAGCACCTTCTCTCCTCCTTCTCAAAAAGACTTTCCTCTTGGACCTTCAGAGCACTAAACCTACCAAGCCATCTCATCCTGCTCAAAGTTGTCTTACAAGCGCTCCCGATTTATGCCTTCTCCATGTTGGCCGCCCCAAAATTCGTCCTCAACACTATCAAAAGCCTGCAACGGAACTTCATTTGGCAGGGCCTCAACAAAGAGAAAAAAATGGCATTTGTAAGCTGGGAAAAGATCTGTCAGCCCAAGCGTCAAGGAGGTTTGGGCTTACGAGACCCATCCATTATGAACAAGGTACTCAGTGCCAAAATTTGGTGGCGCTGGTTAAAAAACCCCAGCAACCTTTGGGCAAAACTGTGGAGGAAGAAATACACCCCCAACACAGCTGAGGCAAACTTAATCAGATGGAACGGGGAGAACCTAGGCTCTCTAATATGGACAGTGGCTAAGCAGAACAGACAGTTGGTTACCCAGCATGCTTTTTGGGAGATAGGGAATGGGAAAACGGCTCTTTTCTTGCAAGATTCCTGGCAACAATGGTCAGCACTGTGCGCTGAGGAATGGGCCCGTGACATCTACCCTCACGCTACACAGGCGGGCCTGACAAGAGTAGCAGATTACTGGCAGGACGATCCCACGGAGGACACCTGGCGATGTTGGTATTTGGATGAGGGGCGCATTAATCAGGAGATGCATGTCGACTTGGCACCTCTGGAAGAGGAACTGACCAAACGATGAATCCCCATAATTGTCGGAGAAGATACTCTTCGCTAGGGCCACAAGCCACAGGGCTTCTTCAGCACGCGGGAGGCCTACCAGATTAAAGCTCAGTCAAACCTCCCCCAAGATTAGGAAGTATGGGGAAAAATTTGGGATCTTAAACATTGGCCGAAAGTCACACTATTTTTATGGCTGGTCTCACACTCGAGTATCCTAACCTGGGACAATCTCCTGAAAAGAGGTTTTGTAGGACCCTCCTTATGCATATTGTGTGGAGAGGCAGAAGAAACCATGAATCATCTCCTCAATACATGCCCCTACACAGCTCAGATTTGGGATCAAGCAGCGCTTATCATGCGCACCTCAGATCGCCACAGAGACAACATCTTAGCAACCATCATGCACTAGAGAGATCAGGTGTTCCACTCTCCTCTCCTCAATCGAATCTGGCAACTTCTACCGGGTTTTATCCTGTGGAAAACCTGGAAAGAAAGGAATCGAAGAATCTTCAGAAACACCTCTCTCCCATGGCAATAATGCTGGAAACATTGCCATCGCAACATCTTGGAAACCCTCAATCTAAGGAACTGGTCCGATGAGGATTTGGCTTGCCCTCCCTCTTATCTCTCTATACTCAGGCACTGGACTCCTCTTCCTACTCTTCAGGCAAGACCCCTCCCCTCTCCCTCCAACTTCCCTTCGTGCAGCCCCTCCCTCTGGTCTCCTCCTCCAGAGGACTTTGTTAAGCTGAACTTCGACGGAGCCTCCAAAGGCAATCCTGGCGCAGCGGGCTATGGGGTCGTCATACGTAACCATTATGGGCACATCCTTGACATAACAGCTGGGCCCCTTGGACATTCCACGAACAATGTCGCATAACTCTGGGGACTTATCAAGGGCCTGCAACTAGCCATCAAGAACAACTACACAAAGATGATCGTAGAAGGGGACTCCCAAGTAATCATCAGTCTGCTACGTCGAATTATCCATGGGACAAGGGCGGACAGCATCTCGCCCAGCTGGAGACTGTCACATGGCTTACAAATCGTTGTTGATCTAATGCAACCCAATTAGGTCATCATTCCAACACATATCAGAAGGAAAGCCAATCAAGTTGCTGATGAATTAGCCAATTTGGGTGCTAATTGGAGAGGACCAGACCTCCACTGTAATGCAGCCCAGGATCAAAATCACCCTATCCTCCTGCAATGCACTCGCAAAGCTGGAACGGTAGATGTTCCCCTAGATGGGGTGTCAGAGCGAGAGGCGTGGCAAAATCTGGGCGATGGCAATGGGCAGCGTGGCATGGAGCCACGTGATGGACTTGTGCCACAACCCACCACCCTACCCAGCGTTTAAATGAGTTTTAATGTGATGCGAGGGAGCATTTACGCTCCAGTCCTTTCCTCCTCGACGTGAATTTGAGTGGCTTCGTTCATTATGTATGAAACTCACCTTTGTATGCCGATTGCAGAGCTCTCCCCATTGCAGCGCAGACCCTCCTCTGTTCTTTTTCACCGGAGCAACGTGATTCAAGGCATAATCCTTCGCCGAGGGGTTTTAATCTTCTTGGACGATTGCACAGAGTTCTCCATGACTCGTCCTAGGGGTAGACCGAGGCGAGGCTCCCCCTGGAAGCCTCGCAGACCCTCGATCACGTCCTCTGATTCGACTTCCGCCGACTCTTCCCCTAGCCAGCACTCTAAGCCCATCCCTGTCTCTCTACGTGCCCCGCAGTTCAACTCCATGGCCATCATTTCTCGCAAGCCAATTTCAATTCTGCAGTTGTCTCACCACCCCTCAGCGTAGCCGTCCACCTCCATGCCTCCCTGCGACCCTCTGAGCAACTTGGACGATGGACCGCATCTTCACAGCCAGCCAAATCGAGCAGGTCCTCGTCTCCATGAGTCCATTGACAGGGTGCAGTTCACAGAAAGTCTGTCAGCCTTGTATGACCTGGTTTTTGAGCTACGGCACGAGGTAGCGGACCTATAGTATCGCATACAAGCAACGGAAGAAAAGGTGGCAAGCTTTCTACAAATTATATCCTCTATGCACGAAGCCTTATTCTCAGATCCTGTCGATACTAGCACAATGGAGAACCCCGAGGCCGATAAAGAGGAAACTCAGGACAAGATGCAGCATCCAACGGAATTAGGCCGGGCGCAGGAGGAGCGAAAGGACGGCAACGAGGAACCTGCATGCAAAGATGAAGTTGGCGAGCAATGGGACTATGGAGTTACATATATCGAGGAGGAGCCTTGGCCAGGTGACCTTCCAGCCACATGGCCTACCTACCAGCCAGGTGTCTAATTTTAGCATATGTCTGTTTACTTAGAATCTAGGCCTAAAAGACAAGCAGTAAGTTTTCTCTTGTCGTTGTTTTGACTTATGACTGGTGTGATCAAGGAACTGAACGGGCTGGTTGGACTGGTTTCCCCATGCTGGGGCAGTCTAGTAAATGCAGCCTGGTCATAGTTGTATTTTGGAACTATGTCTCAGACTTTTGAAGGATCTCAATATAATATAACCTCTTATTTACAGAAAAAAAAAAGATTGGAGAGTTTGTTTTCAGAAATATAAATAAAATTGATGAATTTGCAAATCATTTTAACAATATGAATTTAAAGTATGTTGAAAAGATCAACGGTTTTGATCCAAACAAAATCTTTGTTGGATAGATGCTATCAGTAGGGATCAATAAATATTTCATTCAAATTGTCTTGAGCGAAGAAGAAGAAGTTAACAGCCAAAGCACTCTTGTACATAACATTGGTGATTTAGAAATATTATTAAGCAGTAATGATCTTTACAAGCAAAGGGGGAAAATTCCTAATGAAAGAAGTGTTCAATCTCCAGTTTCCACTCCTAAGAATACTACCTCCAGGAGTAGTGCTCCAACGGCCCATCCAATTAAAAAGACTGTCAACAATAGTTCGAGTGGAGGGGGAGAGAAGAATCCTCCCTCTGGAAAAATTGAAAGTTCACACAAGTTGCCCGTGAGAAAGAAGAGAAAAACCCTAGTGCAAGAGGACGAAAATAATCTTGTAGAAAATGATATCCAAAGCTTTTCCTTGAAAGATATGGAACTAGAAGCAGACATTGAAAAAATATTTCCTGTAATAGAGTAGTAGGAGCATATTGCTCTGCATGATTCTTTACTAGAAGTTATTGGGAATGAGACCTTCAGTAAATAAGAATCCTTCACATTTCAAAGCGTTGTTTTCTACAGAGAACCTAAAACGTTGATTGTAGAAAGAATTGACCAGAAAAATAAAAAGGGAAAGGCCCGCTCAGAGGTCGACCTCAAGTATATGCAACCATCCCAGATTTCCAAAATTCATAGGGAAAACAGGGACGCACTTGATGACTCTATTGATGGTATAGAGGCTGAGAATGCCAACTTAAAAGAGAAGATCAAACAATTGGAGACTGCCTTGAAGCGTCTTCCCATCTTAGCCAATCCTTTGACAATGATTAAACCAACTACACCTGGTATCAAGTTAAAGGGATCTTCAAGTTTGCTCATAGCGGTCCGAAATTGTGTTGAGAAAAACATTAAAAAGAGAATGTCATTGATAATAGAGGCCTAGAAGGTATCAAAAAATATTGTTTCTTTTGGTTCAAGGGCACGTGCATTTCATGAGTATCTCCAAGTTGATTTAAAGAATGAAGAAGGATTTTACACAGATGTTGTTTTACCATTTGGGATAAAAGTCTCAAACATGACAGAATTGAAAAGGAGATAGGAAGATCTGCGTTCTCCTAGTCGAATCAAACATTTGAATGTTTGTTGGAAAGAAAAGATCAAGAATTTGAGAAACATTGTCCAAGCATGCAATGAAGCTATAGTGAAAAGATAATAATTATTCAAAAAGCTCACAGAAACAGATTAAGCGGGAAGAATTGGTGAGGTGCAAGATCCTAAATTAATTTTCAATTCAATGTTTATGACAAGGTAGCAATTTGATGAACACGTGGAGATAATAAAGGGATTGTCGGCTCAGAAATTTAATGGCATAATTGAATATGGTGAAGAAGAGATAGGTAATTGGCTTATCGATTATTCTATGAAAAATCAAGATATTGAGGAGTCAATCCACGACATTTCTCATGGTTTAAGAGATCTAGAAGGTTAATTGTTTAATATCAAAATTAAGCATGAAATAAATGGTGCGCCAATGAGGAACTACATTGAAGATTGGTTTAAGAGGGAAATCGATAAATTAACTAAAGAGGGCCAAGAAACAGTAGTTGAGACAGTTCATGTAACTGTCAACGAGGAAAATAAAAGGACAATAGCAAGCAAGTAAAAAATTAAGAGATACCATCATAGTAAGTTTAATTTTGTTTTCCTTATCAGTTTTTCATTCAGTTACTCCGCTTCTTTCATTAGAAAGGTTTAACCGAAATCTGATAACTTCTTCTTGTCTTCTTTCCAGGTCTTGCTACTCTGCCTTCTCCTATCGTCTTCTCTCCACAGTCTATTTCTTACTTATATTTACTTTTATGGTCTGCGGGAGCCCTAATCTCAGTCCTCTGGACAAACGCATTTTAATTTCAAAGTATTGTAATAGACTTCACTTTCAAAAATCCCAAGAGAACTAAGTTGAGACCAGTTTTGACATTTTTTATAACTCAGATTTTTTAGTATACAATATTTGAGATTGGTCTATCATTTTCTTCCTTTGAGCTCCACATGTGTCTACTCTATTAAAGTTCTCTTATGCGTACAGATAATATTTTTTTTATTTTTATGTGTGATCCGAAATCTTTATTTTCGTTATGATGGATGTGAGGAAATTTTACTTATGTTTTCAAATATGTGATGTATGAGGTTCTTGATCATTTCTCGGGAATTCTCTTTAAAATAAAACATTTTATTTCAGTAGATTTTATCTTTCTTTGAATATAACAGTGGAATTTCTTGAAGTCTTATATCATTTTGGAAATCTAGAATTTAAAGAATATCATAAAACAGAGAGGAGTACCATCTCTATAAAAACGCAGGAGGATTAGTATCCTCGTGAGGTTGTCATTTCGGTCCTGACAAATTCAAGCGCCAACGTTTTTGGTGACCATACTAGGAAACCAACTAAAAATTTGAAATTTAGTTTATCATTTTTTGAAATTGCATGACTTTGCCTTAGTCTAATCAGCCCCAGTTAGAAAATGGATTTAATAATCAACGAAGTGTTTACATCAGCTATATAATCTTGTAATAACAACAACCGATACCAGGGAAGAATTGTAAATATCTTGGCAGACATTGGTTCAAGAAGAAGAAAGAGAAAATCTTTGAAGACAGAGGAGAGATGAAAGATGAGCTCAAAGAGCACAAGAAAAAGGTTGGAATTGAAGCTGGACAAATACAAGCGACCTATTACCAAAAGTAAAAACAAGCAACTGCATATTCCAAGAAGCGAAAAACATATTCCTGAAATACCTCCAGACATGGCGGGAGAAATGAAGAAAGACATGAAGAACCATGAGAAGAACTAGGAAGACAACCTCGTGAAGAAGTACAAGGAGTCGAAGGATGTGGTGGAAGAAATCAAGAAGAGAAAAGATTTGTGAACTGAAGAAGAATAAGAGATTCTCCCCTCGATCTTCTAGGTGAGCAACAGGATCTCATTGGTCTCCCTAAGGGTACTCTGAAAGAATTTTCCAGAGACAGAACAATTGATGCCAAAAGACACCTTGATTTATTCCTAGATGTTTGTGATTTTCATCATGTTGAACATGATGATATGATGGTAAGTTTGTTTCTTTAAACCTTATCGGTTCGAGCTTATGAAAGGTACACGACCTTAACCACTATATCAATCGGTTCATTCAATGATCTTAAAACCATGTTTCTGACTATGTTCTCTCCCCTAGTTGCATATTATACTCTTCTAAGTGATTTCACCCAGATCAGTTTGAAGAATAATGAGAGTATGCAATATTTCAATCTCATATTCAATAAAATTCTGAGTAAGATTCCAGAAGATAAAAGGTTGAATGACTCAGTGATACGTGGTTGTTATAAAAATGCCATGCCTCCAAATGTGAATTTTTCTATTAGAACTTCTCAAATGGATACCCTAGAGGAAGCAATGACTAAAGCCATGGAGATGGAAGAAATCATGATTGAAACGGGTGTTGACCCCGATATCATCCTGGCAAAAGTACAGAGGCAGCTAGGAAGTTTGAATACCGATGATCATGGAGCCTCTAGTTCGAGAAAAAATGAAGAGCAAAAGTCACGACCGATTCAAAATCAGGCCACTTGAGGAGGGTTTTTTAAAAGAACCATACCATATGTGAAGGTAGATCTTGTTGCAGCACAAGATACTAAGCAAAGGATTGAGATTGCACAAATGAATAGAACCATCAGGAAAATGTAAAATGAAATAACCATATTGAGAAGGGATGATAATTATGTAGAAAATCTGAGAATGTCAATCCAAGAATAGAGAAGGAACCTTCCCCAAGAAAACAGAGTGAGGTTTGAAAATATTGATAATCAATAGAGACAAAGGGTTCCCAGGAAACCAATTCCACATGCAGTTGTTCTTGATGAGATATATGATGAACAAATAGCTTAGCAAGAAAATGATTATTTACCATAGGAAAATTTTGAAACAGTACAGACGAACGGATGTGATACTTCCATGTATGTATTTGAAGAAGGAAATAATGATCCTAACTTGCAAGAGAATGTTTCCCAAACTCAGGCATTTTTAAATAAATCCAAAAATAAAGATGATTTGAAAAGGAAAAAGAAAAGGTGAATGAGAAAGAGGCCAATAAAAATGTGATAAATAACACCGGAACCAAAAAACAACATCTGGTATCAAACCCTCCCCGGATGAAATATAACATTGTCAAGGATTGAGTAAGCTGAGGACTACTCTTCCCTTCACAAAAGTGGTGAAGATCCCTCAACAGAGGCGAAATATTTTGAGATTGTTGGATGACCCATCTAGAAGAATGGAGGCCATTGTCACAAGTCCAAGGCAAAGCCAAAACACATCAACCATCAAGTTGAGAGGTAAATTCCCACCTTTCTATATTTCAATTGAGACTCATGATGTTTCACTTCACAATTGTTTAGTTGACTCTGGCTCGACAAATAATATTATTCCATTGGTGATCATGGAGGCACTAGGTATGACCTACACCAAATATTATGAAACAAGAGAAATCATTTATGCAATTGATTCCAGGCAGGTGCCAACTTATGGCGAGATCAAATATTTTTATGCTTGGATCATTGCTACTCATATTATTACAGTGTTCAATATTGTTTTGGTAGATCTTCCTCCTGCATATGGAGTTGTCCTAGGAAGAGACTGGTGATCTATGATCGGAGGCTACATAATGAATGATGGAAGTTGCATGACGCTGCCAGATAAGGACGGAGCAATGATCAAGGTTCCTCATGAACCCAGGAGGTCATTTTCCTTCAAAAAGAAGGATAATGAACTAGTGGAAGATTATATAGATGTTGGGATTGGAAACTATGATATCCTAGACATGGATAATCAAGAAAATCATTTTAAGGGATACTAGAGGATGTCATTTGATGGAGCCTGCTCAAGTTCAGGGAGTGGAGTTGGAATTGTCCTTATAAGCCTAGAAAATATTGTGGATCCACATGCTATCAGACTTGAATTTGCATGCTCCAATAATTAGGCAGAATATGAGGCTTTGATTCAAGGAATGATTCTTGCACAAGAAATGAAGATAGAACATTTGATTGTGAATGGAAATTCCAAGTTAGTAATAAATCAAGTTACCCAGATATATAAGATTAAAAAAGAAAGATTCAAATTATATTTCAAAAGAGCGAATGAAATGATGGAGTCTTTTAGCTCTTTTAACATTTCTTTCATCCCAAGGGATAAAAATCAGAAGGCAGATTCATTAACTTTGGCGGCTTCACTGTCGAACCCAGAGGATGTTCAGGGAAAAACATATTTTCAAGTAAAAAGAATATTTCGACCTTCTGTACCTAACAATCAGGAGCATTTACAAGTGTTTGAGAATGATGAAGAAATAGAAAAATATTTTGTGAATGATGATGAAGATGAGGATAATGACGTCGTTGTTGTTCCAAAGAATTGTGTTCAGTCAGAGTCCCTTTTTGCAAGAGACAATCATGTTAAGAATCTCCTAGAAGAAGTATCGCTTTAAAATTCCAAGAAACAAGAAAGATTAATATTGGAACTGATAGTTCCCCAAAATATGTCAACTTGGGAGTTGATTGCATAGTTGATGAAGTTGAGAAATATGTCGCACTTTTTAAAGAATATCTTGACGTTTTCGCATGGAATTATGATGATTTGAAGGCGTGTGATAAAACAATATTTTAACATATTATTCCTTTGAGAGAAGGAGCAAAGCCTGTCAAGCAAAAGATAAGGATGATGAACCCCAAATTAAATCCACTGGTAAAGGTTTAATTGGAAAAATTAAAGAAAGTTGGAATAATATACCCCATCAGACACTCTAATTGGATTTCAAATTTTATGGTTGTGAGAAAAAAGACTTGGGAGATTCTAATGTGTGTAGATTTCAGGGACCTTAATAAATCACGTGTAAAGGATAACTATACTTTGCCTAATATGGAATTTATCCTCCAACAAGTCACGGGATCAGCTTGCATGTCCATGTTAGATGGTTTTTCTGGGTATAATCAAGTCTTGGTTGTTGAGGAAGACAGAGAAAATACAACTTTCATAACACCTTGGGAGACATATGAATATGCTCAGATGCCTTTTTGTTTAAAGAATGCAAGAGATACATTTCAGAGGGATATGGATCATGTTTTTGAGGGTTTGATAGGAAAAGTGATAGAGGATTACCAAGATGATTTAACAATACACTCAAAAACTAGAAGTGATCACATTCATCACCTAAGGAGAGTTTTTGATAGATGTAGATTATATGGTGTTTCTTTAAATCCAAAAAAGTGTTTATTTGTTGTGACTCGAGGAAAATTATTGGGTCATATTGTATGCAAAGAAGGAATATATATTGATCCTAAGAGTGTTAAAGTTATAAATGAACTTAACCCTCCATCATCTAAAAAGGGAGTCCAGTCATTTTTTGAAAAAATCAACTTTGTACGAAGATTTATCCCCTGATTATGCAAGTATTGTGAAGTCGATCAATTCATTGTTGAAAAAGGATCAAAGGTTTGAATGGACCTTGGATACACAGGAACATTTTAATAATACCAAAAAGGCAATCACTACAGCCCCAGTCCTCATTAGCCCATATTTCCAAAGAGATTTCATCATTTATTCATTTGCAATAGAAACTGTCGTGGCATCTATTCTTACTCAAAGAAATGTCAAGGGTGAATAATTTCCAATTAGTTTCAAGAGCAAGACCCTTCATGATTATGAATTGAGATATTCAGAATTGGAGAAGCAAGCTTTGTCTCTTGTAAAAGAAGTGGCGCACTTTCGAACTTACATATTAAACTCTCATGAAATTGCATGTGTTCCATCCTCTCCTATGAAGATGCTTCTAAATCAACAATTGAGAGAAGGAAAATGGGCAAATTGGTTGGCGAAGATTCAAGAGTATGATATTGAAATTAATCCTTTGAAAGCAGTCAAACGACAAGGTATGTGTAAGCTTATTGTGAATAGTGATTATTTGGATGGAGTAATTTTGATTTTAGTGGGAGAACCTATGGCAGTTTTAGAATGGTATAAAGATATTATATTTTTCTTGAGGTCCGGACAATTTCCAACCACCATGAATCCAAAGGAGCGAAGAACATTGAAAATGAAGTCAAATCAATATGTATTGATTGTTGATGTATTATTCGGAAGGAATTATGATGGCATAATGTTAAGGTGCGTTATTGAAAAAAGAGCTCAAGAATTAATGAAATAATTCCATGAAGGTATATGTGGTGGACATTTTGCACCCACCACCACGGCCCATAAAATAATAAGACCTGGGTTTTATTGCCCATCATTTTTTAAGGACTCATGCTACCATAAGAAAGTGTGTATCTTGTCAACAATTTTCAAGGAAAATGAAAAAATATATAATGCCATTACAACCTATATATGTAGAAAAACCATTTTCCCAATGGGGACTGGATGTCATTGGACCAACAAATCCAAAATCAAGTAAAGGGCACATATATATCCTCACCGCTACAGATTATTTTACGAAGTGGTTGGAAGCAGTAGCATTAAAAAAGGTTGATTTTGAAGAGTTGATTAAGATTCTTAAAGACAATATTTTGTCAAGGTTTGGTATCTCAGAAAAATTCATTACTGACAATGGTTCAATGTTCATCGGGTGAAAATTTACAGAATTTTGTGGAGAATATGGGATCATCATGGGGCAGTCATCAAATTATTATCCATAAGGGAATGGTCTCGTTGAATCCACCAATAAGACACTCATTCAAATATTGAAGAAAACTACTCATAAGAACCAAAAGAATTGGCATTTGAAATTAACAGATGCTCTATGGGAAATCAGAATGACTCTGAAAGATGGTATTGGGATGTCTCTGTATATATTGGTTTAGGAAAAAGAAGCGAAAATTCCAATCAGCATCAAGTTAAATGCCTTTACTTGTGTAATTAATACAGAGGATGCAAAAGATAGTACACCTATGCAAAAGAGAATGAATCAACTATTAAAATTGGAATAAGAACGAAGTGAAGCTTTGTATAGAACTTCTCAGAGACAGCAAAGTATCAAAAAATATTTTGATCAGAGCACAACCATAAAGAATTTTCAAAAGGCTGAATTGGTGTTACTCTGGAACAAAGCTAAGGAGAAACCATCGATGCACACAAAATTTGAAGCACTCTGGATTAGACCATATATCATTGAAAATATTATGGGTTTTAATGTTTATATGCTCAAATACATGAAGGGGGAAATGTTAATGTTGCATGTTAACGGGAAACATTTGAAAAGTTTCTTCGCCTGAAATTTTCTCATCTCCTTGTACATAGTTTTTAATTTATTTTGTACATCCTTACTATTCGACTCCATAACCAAAAAGATAGAAGCATCTGGTCATGAATATTATGGATTCTTAACAACCCACAGGGGGTTATCATCCCACAATTGAAGCCAGTTGTTGATACCATTTTGTGCTTCCATTTTTTCCTTCCACATTCTATTTTCCCCACTTCTTTACTCCATTTATTTTCCCCCTTCTATACCTCCCCTTATTCCCATTTCCTTTTGTCCCTTATTTATTTCCCTTTCTGGTTACTATACTTAGCCATATTTCAATTCACGAGTTCGCAGGATTTCATTTCCATCCGCTTACTCAGTTCATAAGCTTGTTTCAACACTTAGATCTTTTCTTCAATTTTACGGGTTCGTGGGTTCAAACATTCACTCTCCATTTTTTGTGACCCTCACTTTGCACTTCAAGTTCCGTGATATACATTTCAACCATCACTTAACCTTTAGCCTCGTCGCGGGTGTAGGGGTCTAAAGAATTTCGTTTTCCATACACGCGAGTCTGACCAACCATTCCTCTACACTTAGTATATTTTTTATCATCTCTACAACTGCGGGTTGGCGGGTTCACGAAAACATTATATTGAAATCCTCTCACACCCGTCTCCGCCATTTTGTTTTTTTTCCCAATACGCATTAATTATTGTTTAAATTCTAACAATTGTTGTGCAGGCCCCGAAAAGATCATCATTAATGGTGAAAAGTTCAAGGAATTATTCATTAAAATCTCATTTAATCTTCATTTTCCAAGGGATTAAAATATCATTATCTTTCTGAAAAGGTTTATTTGAGATCATTATCCAACTGAAGAAATAGTTTTGTCAACCTACGGTAGCATCAACTTGGCAGCAGTTATGTGGTGATACTATGAATATCTTTGGTCGTGAAGATCAAAACTTCCAGTGTTCAAGAGCATATTGGTATTATTCCTCCCCTCCTTCTCCACAGAAAGATGTGAACGTAATTTGGACATCTTGAATTGCTCATGTTGGTTGTGTTCCTAAGGTTTTTTATCGTAAGGAAATTGTTGAATGGTGTGAGGACAAGTACAGATTGAATCAAAGAATCATACAGCTCCACGGAAATTCTTCGATTTCTCTTTCACCTCAAGTCTTCTGCAAGATGTTAAAACTGGCAGAGCTGACTCTTACTTTCAAAGGTGAATATTGCAGAGAATCATTGAAGAAACATAACAATGGGCTTGATCTTATACCAGAGTATTTGGAGAATCATGCATTTGTCCAAGCAGACACAACAAGAATCTAGGTTGAATCTCTAAAAAATATTCATCAAGAAATTGCATGGCTATATACCAGAGTGACAGGTCATGAAAACACTGCTTCTATATCTCGGATGATTTTATATATTATGTATTTTACAGTTCAAGAACAAGCCATTTTTTATTAGGGAAAGCTCATTTTTATCGAAATTGCTTCCCAATTGTCGCACTACAAAAAAGATAGAAAATTATTTGTTGCCTCTTATTTGATATTTGCTATTGTGCACTGTTGCCAATTTCCAAACTTAACCATCAGTAAAAAGGTAAATTGTGAAACGAATCTCGTTACCTTTTGGTATCAGGCATTGTGGAGGCATAAAACCCCCCTGTTTTTCCATGAAGTTTATAATGATTTTGTTTCAGTTTTCAAAAAGCTTTTGTTGGGCGAAAGCACTCCAAGGATAATTGTTGAAGCTACCAAATTTTTAGAGAAAAGGGGGACAATAGAGAAAATGGAGAATCATAATATCATAAGGATATTATGCTCAAAAGAAAATCCTTCTTTTCTTCTGTATTATGTATCTGATAAGTTATTTATTACACAGGTTGTGAGGCAATATAATTTATGGTTGCAATTTTTCCATGAAAAGAGGAAAAACAGTTTATTCGCCTGCCATGGAAGATTGGAGAGTTTGTTTTCGGAAATATAAATAAAATTGACGAATTTGCAAATCATTTTAACAATGTGACTTTAAAGTATGTTGAAAAGATCAAAGGTTTTGATCCAAACAAAATCTTTCTTGGACATATGTTATCGATAGGGTTCAGTAACTATTTCAATCAAAATGTCTTGAGCAAAGAAGAAGAAGTTAACATCCAAAGTACTCGTGTACATAACGCTGGCGATTTTGAAACATTACTAAGCAGTAATTATCTTTACAACCAAAGGGGAAAATTTCCCAGTGAAAGAAGTGCTCAATCTTTAGTTGCCACTCCTAAGAAAAATACCTCTAGGAGTAGTGCTCCAATGGCCCATCCAATTAAAAAGACTATCAACAGTAGTTCAAGTGGAGGGGGAGAGAAGAATCCTCCCTGTGGAAAAATTGAAAGTTCACACAAGTTGTTTGTGAGAAAGAAGAGAAAAACCCCAGTGCAAGAAGAAGAAAATAATCTTATAGAAAATGATATACAAAGCTTTTCCTTGGAAGATATGGAACTAGAAGCAGACATTGAAAAAATGTTTCCTGCAATAGAGTAGTAGGAGCATATTGCTCAGCAAGATTATTTACTGGAAGTTATTGGGAATGAGACCTTTAGTGAAGAAGAATCCTTCACTTTTCAAAGCGTTGTTTTTGACAGAGAATCTAAAAAGATGATTATGGAAAGAATTGACCAGAAAAATAAAAAAGGAAAGGCCCACTCATAGGTCGACCTCAAGTATATGCGACCATCCTAGATTTCCAAAATTCATAGGGAAACCAGGGACGCACTTGATGACTCTATTGATGGTCTAGAGGCTGATAATTCCAACTTAAAAGAGAAGATCAAAGAATTGGAGACTGCCTTGATGCCTCTTCCCATCATAGCCAGTCCTTTGACAATGATTAAACCAACTACACCTGGTATAAATTTAAAGGGATCTTCAAGTTTGCTCACAACGGTCTGAAATTATGTTGAGAAAAACATTAAAAAGAGAATGTCATTGATAACAGAGACCCAGGAGGTATCAAAAAATATTATTTATTTTCGTTCAAGGGCACATTCATTTCATGAGTATCTCCAAGTTGATTTTAAGAATGAAGAAGGATTTTACACAGATGTTGTTTTACCATTTGGGATAAAATTCTCAAACATGACAGAGTTGAAAATGAGAGATGAAGATATGCCTTCTCCTAGTCGAATCTAACAGTTGAATGCTTGTTGGAAAGAAAAGATCAGGAATTTGAGGAACATTGTCCAAGCATGCAATGAAGCTATAGTGAAAAGAGAAGAATTATTTAGAAGGATCACAGAGATAGATTTAGAGGGAAGCACTGGTGAGGTGCAAGATTCTAAATTAATTTTCAATTCAATGTTTATGACAAGGCAACAATTTGATGAACACGTGGAGATACTAAAGGGATTGGAAGCTGAGAAATTTAATGTCATAATTGAATATGGTGAAGAAGAGATAGATAATTGGCTTATCGATTATTCTATGAAAAATCAAGATATTGATGAGTCAATCCACGACATTTCTCATGACCTAATAGATCTAGAAGGTGAATTGTTTAATATCAAAATTAGGCATGAAATAAATGTTGCGCCAATGAGGAACTACATTGAAGATTGGTTTAAGAGGGAAATTGATAAATTAACTAAAGAGGGCCAAGAAACAATAGTTGAGACAATTCATGTAATTGTCAATGAGGAAAATAAAAGGATAACCGCAAGCAAGTAAAAAATTGAGAGATATTATCATAGTAAGTTTATGTTGATCACATTTTTGCTTTACTTATCCAGTTACTCTGCTTCTTTGATTAAACCGAAATCTGATAACTTCTTCTTGTCTTCTTTCCAGGTCTTGCTACTCCGCCTTCGCCCACCGTCTTCTCTCAACGGTCTATTTCTTGTTTATATTTACTTTTATGTTCCATGGGAGCCCTAATTCCAATCCTCTTGATAAACACATTTTAATTTCAAAGTATTGTAATAGACTTCACTATTTTTCAGAAATCCCAAGAGAACTAAGTCAGGACCAGTTTTGACGGTGTTTTACAACTCTAAGTTTTGAGTATAAAATATTTAAGATTGGTCTATCATTTTCTTCCTTTGAGCTCCACATGTGTATACTATATTAAAGTTCTCTTATGCATACGGATCATCTTCTTTTATTTTTATGTGTGATCAGGAATCTTTATTTTCGCTATGATGGATGTGAGGAAATTTTACTTATGTTTTCAAATGTGTGATGTATGAGGTTCTTGGTCATTTCTCAGGAATTCTCTTTAAAATAAAACATTTTATTTTCTGCAACTTTTATCTTTCTTTGAATATAACATTGGACTTTCTTGAAGTCCTATATCATTTTGGAAATCTAGAATTTAAAGAATATCATAAAATAGAGAGGAGTACCACCTCTATAAAAACGCAGGAGGATTCGTATCCTCGTGAGGTTATCGTTTCGGTCCTGACATATTCAAGCGTTAACAGTGCCTTATCCTTTCCTTGAGATAAAAGTAAATCCATGCATGAAATTGAATGAACAAAGCGCATAACACCAAATTTTGGAGAATTTCATACAATGTAAGCATCATTCAACTTTGATTCTTAAAACAAAAGAAAAATGCATAAATCAATAACATAAAATCACACAAGTAAATCTAATGCTCATGCTAAAGAGATTATTCATTCTAACCTACTCTAACATAATAAACATAGCATGCTATGTAAAATCATAAATCTAATGCAACCATTTTATGAGTTCATCAATACCTTGAAATTTACCTTTGTGCTTGGTCACAAACCAAAATATTGAAACATCAAGGATCAAGTAAGCATACGCAGACATCTCCTATACCTTTCTTTGGCCAAAGCCTGAATTCGGATCATGATCATGTGAGAGAAGAATAAAGGCATGTGAATGTTCACCTATACTATTGTAAACTTCTTCAATCCAAAGGTGGATCAGGATGATGTAATCATCCTTCTTGACATAAGCACAGGGAAAATCATCATTGTTACTCATCAAACCATCAAGAAAGCGGGACTTTGAAGGTGGATCCAATAGAAACCTACAAGAATATTGTTTCCCCTCCTTGTTATTATCAATCATATATATGGATGAAACATGAGAAAACCCATTAGACCTAAAAAAAAATGTAAATCCATAACTCATGGTTGGTTGCACTTGTATGTGGAAATGAAAATTCTTGTGATAATCCCAAAGTTGAGCATGCAAATGTTTACAAAAAATTACATTTCTAAAACCATCATCACTAGATGGAATTCCTTGAATGTGAAATTCATGAGTTGGGCACTTCCAACACTGAAAAATTTATGGTGTCGGTTGGCCATGAAAAACCCCTTCATGTATATGTAACTCAGCCTCACTAGTGGGATGATATCGTTGTTCTTGCATCATGAAGTTAGATTTCACTCATCGACTATGTTTTTTTGTCTGCAAGACTAAAAATATGCAATTTTACCTTTATAAACATCACCATATGTATCGTAAATGGGATCCCAATCAAAATAAAAACAACTTATATCCCATTTATATCTTTCAATACTAAGAAAAGCATCATATAATCAATATCTTTGTTGTCATTCTCTTCATCAAATAAGGGTTTGTCAATTAGATTTTCTTCTTCCAAGTTGCTAAAAGATGTCTCATGAAAATCAAAATCTTGTAAAGGAGAGTAACATATCAAACCATGGTTTTGATGCGGTGGAGAACTAACAGATGCTTGAATGTTTTTGTCATCACGGTCCTCTTCATATACCTTTTCTTCAAAAACATAATCAATATAATCAATTAATATCTTTCAATACTAAGAAAAGCATCATATAATTAATATCTTTGTTGTCATTCTCTTCATCAAATAAAGGTTTGTCAATTAGATTTTCTTCTTCCAAGTTGCTAAAAGATGTCTCATGAAAATCAAAATCTTGTAAAGGAGAGTAATATATCAAACCTTGGTTTTGATGCGGTGGAGAACTAACAGATGCTTGAATGTTTTTTTCATCATGGTCCTCTTCATATACCTTTTCTTCAAAAACATATTGATTTCCAATGGAAGCATGATAGGGCCATTCATCATCATCTTCTTCTTGAGGATTTGCAACATAATCTTCGATGGACTCATCATCTTCAAGAGAAAAACAAGGTGCTTCTTCAAGCTTTTCTTCGACAAGATCGTCTCTGTTAATCATATCAAAAATTTTCTTGATGTTCTCAACATGGGGTACATGTTCCTCATCCTTTTCCAACTCTGAAATATCACGTAACAATGGCTCATGGGAGGGAGGAGAGGGATGAACCTCTTCTTCCAGATCATCACCATGCTTCAACAAAGAAGGATTTACGTATTTTATATCAATATAACAATACAAGAAACATAATGCATTATTTCTTTCTTTTATTTCCACAAGAATATCACTTGAGGGATAATCATGATATTTCATCATCAAATCACTAATCCTTTCTCCCAATCTATCATTTATATAGAGGAAGATACAAGTGTCTCCATCTTCCTCGTAACAATAGATCCATCTCTTTTTAAACTTTTTCCTTCTGGAAATGATTTTATCTCTTTAGGCTTCAATCTACAATATCAATCCTGTGCATTTTTCCCTTGCATTGAATGTGCAAATGGTTTCATTAAGGTTCATTCATAAACAATTTTATTCTCTACCACATAATCCATGAAATATGTGAGATGTCTTGGAGCCAACCATGGATTTCCATTAAATATTGGGACTTGAGTAGTCTATGTATCAAACTGAAGCTCACATAGATACAATGGAACATATACAAAATCGAAAGGAGCAAATAAATGTTCCCAAAACTTTCATTTGTTAGAGGTCATATTTGAAACATACAAGGTGATAATGTATTAATATCAGAGAATTGCATACCGATCATATAAATACCAAAGATGTGTATTTGCCAATATAACTTGAGAAGTATGAAAGTTTGGTTTCATATATAGCTTACCAATTCTTTGAATCAACCCCAAGTTACCTTTCAAACTTTCTTTGTGGGAATTACCTCTTGCAATGTACCTCTTTATATTTTCTTTGAGTGAGTTGCTAGATGAGACAAATCTAGTTAACAAAAACAATAATCTCATCAAGATACAAATGAAAGAAAACTTACCCAATAACCTGGTGAAATAATGTTGTCAAGAGCTAGGAAACAAACCAACAAAGACGTCCTCGACAATGATGCAAAAAATGATTACTTCCCAAATTAGCAGCCTTTGTAGGGGTGTTATTGGGGATAAGCACAACACGAGAAATGCACCACTATCACCTTAGCACAATCTCCCCTTCCCTTTATACCATCTCCTTGAAGCCACATGGGGTATCCCAATCCTTGAAAATAAACATGTATAGTTCTCACAATACGTCTTACTTCAAACTACACACCTCAATATATGGTTAGATAGAGTAGTGCCAATGAAGTAGCCGAATGCCTTAAAAATATTCAACCAAGATTTAGAACAATAATTACTATAATATAAAGAGGGTTAGGAGCTAATTAAATGAGTGTTGAGATCTAAAATAAGTAAGCTACAATAGAAAAAATAAATTAGCACTATGAAATCACTCTTTGAATGAAGAAACAAGTACCTCTTACCATACACGAGTGAGATCTAATTGCCTAAATCAAGAACGAATAATATAAATGAGTTATCTCTTGATTATATGTTGCAAATTGGACCAAATTTATTATGTCCGACAATTCCATAATCTGATATTTGATCAAAAATGTAGAAATGCAAATTTTGGGTGAGGAAAAGCACCCCAAGAGTGCCTAAACACACTTGTAATGATAAACCTTGTGTAATTTAGCTAGGGAAATGAATAAACTATGCAAAAAATCGCAACGATGATTAATTGCAAATACAAATGAACAATAACCATGCAATTAGCTCAAACTTGCAAATAAAGGTGGTGAATCCCCCTAGGGTTTCACCAAAAATATCCAAAATGAAAAATAATAGTTGTGAAGCACATAGAAGATGAATTTCACCATTAGAATGTGTTAGGTATCCTTTATAAACAATCCACAAGTTAAATATAAGCTAGGGTAGGGTAGAATTCACCTTTTAAGATTAAACCCTAGCTTTAAGGTTTCACTAATTCTGACTTTTATTGTTGTAATTTAATTTCCAGAATTAGTAAACACCTAAAATGAGCCCACAAAAATGTTAGATAAAACCTTTAAGCACAAATGTTTGGGGCTACTTTTCCCCATTAGGGTTAAAGATCAACAATTTACGGTAACCCCTTAGACAAGAGTGTCTAGAAAATGAAAAAAAACATTAACTTTGCACTAGACAATGAAATAAATATTGCTCGTGCAAGGCCACTTTCTAGATCATATGTCGCACTATTGCTCCTTTGTTGGGATCTCACGACTCATTCTACTCTGTTATGCGACCTCCCCACTTTGAGCTCTGGTTCGATCTCTTCCCTCGACTCTCTGGGTATGATTCACATTCCTTCTCCTTTCCTCTCCTGGTAATACGTCGGCTTTGAGGGTGTCTGAAGAGAGGCCCAATTTGGTACCAAACATATGATCGCATGGCTAATTGAATTCTTACAGCTAACCGTCTGTTGCCCAATTCTTCGACCTCCTCCTCTTCCTTGTCCTCCTTTGGTCAGCGTAGCCCTCCCCCTCTATCTTCTCCCTAGGCCTATCACGTAGAATGGTACGTTAATTAAGGAAATTCATTGGGTTTCACCTTGAGTGCTCCTCCAGACGTGCCTTCCTCTTCACGACCACCTTCTATCCCTCAGGATCCTCTGATCATGTCTCCTATCCATCCCCAACATCCCTCCTCCCCCAACGTTCCCATGGTGGAGTCCCCTCTAGTAGCCTAGGCGCACTCTTGCTCAGACTATGGAGAATGCTTGTGTCTCCTTGCTTCATGGGAAGTCGTGCAAAGCTTAGTCTTTGATGTCAGACGAGACCTGGACAACCTGTGATTCTGGATGGAGATAATGGATCGTCGAGGGGAAAGGTTGGAGATCTTGTTCACCACTATGTTTGGCTCCCTTCACACTCCAGATCTTGTTCCAGCTCGGGCAGAGAATGCGGTGTCACTTGCGACCAACGCTTCGACGATGGCCACGCGTGAGACAGAGGTGAAGAATAGGCATCCACCTGAATCTTAATTCTACTTATGGGCTCAGGTTCTGGTTTTGTGAGTTTTGATAATTATGGGTTCAAATATTGGTTTTTTTAAGTTTGTTTGATATGAGACACTATGAGTATTTTTGGGCCCGATATGGCGTTGTAACTCCTAGACATAGACTCTTGCACAGTCAACTTAATTTAGCATTTCATGGACAATTTAGTTTTGCTATTACGTCCATTTTGTTGCACTGGCTGAATCAGTTTCTCATATGGGCGATTCAGACCAACAAACATTCTGATATGACTGTTATTACTGTATCATTTGACTTTGAAAGGTAATTTATAAAAACTAACTTAAAAAAAATAAAGAGTTATTCAAAAAAATTAATTAAAAAAGGAAAAGGTGGTTTAAAAATAAAGTGAAAATAGTAAAGGTTTTTATTAAAAATCATACAACTCAAAAAGATATAAAAAAGTTAAAGATATATTACAAGGGAAAAGTACTAAGAGCCTAAATCAAATTTTTATATACATATATTTCAAGACCAACATATATTTAGAACTTTCTCAAGTGAGTTACAAGAGGTAAAGTCAGTGATAAATAAAAGAAAAATGAATATTTAAAGTTTATTCTATTCTTATCCCAAGTTAATATATATATATATATATATATATATATATCGATCGGAGAAAGAAGAGTAAAACGAAGAATTTCAAATTTAAGGGTTATAAAGAATTGAGTTCAAAAGTTACAAGGAAAACTAAAAGAAATTGATATTATAAAAAAGTTATTCAAGGTATCATTTAATGTAAATTACTCACGAAAGCAAAATGGATCCTAGTAATGAGGACAAAGGAAGATTCCCTAAAACTCTAGGGAATTTTGCTTCAGTGCTACTTAGAGTCAAAGGGACACTTGGAGGGAAGGATATAACTATTTCTATTGTGCCCACTAGACGTAATAATTATGTTAGTATTGAATTTGCTAACCGATTAGCAATTTTCGAGTCAAATATAATTGAAAAACTAGACTTCTGGAATGAGAAACAATATGTTATAACATATTTACAATTGAATATTGAGAATTATGCCTTTGTATCATAATCCACTATTGGATCATTATGGAGCAATGAGGGTGACAGACTTATGGGTTTACCCTGGATGGAAAAACTAGGGTCTTTCATCTTAAACAACAAGAAAAAGTTTTTGACATTCTCCTATAAGAAGAAAAAGATAACATTACAAAACATTGCATTGGAGCCAAATTCAGTAACACTCGAAGACTTTAAACATATCTCAAAAGTTATACTTCTAGAAAATAAAAAATCAATGCAAAATATGCAAAAATAAATTGATAAAATTATCATAGATAAAAACGAAAAAAATTATCGCCTCAAGAATCATAGTCAGAACTTGATCGCACAGATTAAGAAGTTAAAATGTGAGAAGAAGTCACAACAAGAAACATTAAAACAACTTAACAGTATGAAATCATCGATTGATAAAGAAACAATGCCTAATCCCATTGAAATAAAGAAATTGTCAGTTGTACAAATCCAAGTTGCAAAGAAAGAGACAAATAAAAATCCAGTTGAAGTCAGAACAATGTCAGATGTTGAAGTACAAACATTGGAAATTCCAAGTGTACTTACTAATAGAGGTTCATCAATTAACAATGCAACATTAGTGCATGAAGAAATGAAAACTCTGAAAGAAAATGATACAAGTACAATAAGGGAAAATCATGCTACAAGAACTCCTTATCAACATCCAAATCATAAAATAAAATATCGTAACCAGTCAGATTATCAATATCACCCAGGACAAAAACAACTTACTTGTCTTTCGAAAAGTATTGATACCGGTACAATTAAATCTCATGATAACAATTCATCATGGAAGTGCAATGTTTCACAAAGGATTGAATTAGGATGGTCAGATCTTTTACGATTCAAAATTTTTGCTCAACACTCAAAGGTTCATATCGTCTTGTATCATCAAATACGATAGAACAACGAATTATGCGACGATATTCCAAGCCAAAGAAACGTCCAATCCTTCCCTCACTATGCTTTGAGGATAAAACATTTCTAAAGGGGAAGACAATGCTATGAACATAAATAACATAAAATTAATTAATGAAAAGACATTATAATGAAAAGATGTGTCTTATCCAAAAGACATGACTACTAATGAAAGGGCACTTCATCTAGGTATATATAACGGGGCCCTCAGTTGTAATCAAGCATCTCATATTCATTTCTCATCTACATTTATTACATATTGTTTGTTTTCCTTGTGGATTTCTTTATATTCCAAGTATTTGGATATTTTGTGTATGAACCGAGTTGGTTCACCACATTGACACCAAAGTCCCTTGCTTCCAAACACATTTAGTAGCCAAAGATTTGCTGAAGGTATGGATGTTATTCAATTCCCATCCTCCCACAACTTTCATAATGGCCATTTGACCAGTGCAATTCCTTTTTTCTCCCTAGATCCAGACCATAGAAATCTATAACTTAATTGCCTAATCTTTTCCAATATCCCCTTGGGAATAAGAACCAATGGCATCCAATACACATGATTGGACTTTAAGACCTATTTGACTAATATGACTCTACCACCTCGAGAGAGCCATTGACTGCACCATATAAATATTCTCTTTTCTACCTTGGCTATAAGTGAGCACCAATCTCTTTTAACATAGTCATTGGGCTTGAGATAAAAAAATAAATCTTTTATCCCTTCATGAACACCAATCTATTGATATGAGAATAACTGAGAAATAAACCCAACTTCCTCTTCATATAACTAGAGAATGAGACTATTGATTTCTAGATATTAACAAACATACTTGTATTTGTGCAATATAGTTCCTATATTTCTCTAAGCTTAAGAGCATCCCTCCTTGTACCATCACAGAAAATAAGATTATCATCCACAAATGTGAAAAGTGATAGAAAAGCATCACCTCCATTTTTGATACATTTAAATGCCCCATTTATTTTTTCCTTGATGAGTGCTTTGCTTAGACCTTTAACAACAATAAGAAACAACAACATAGAGATAGGGCATCCTCACCTCAACACTCTACCTAGCCCAAAAAACTTAGAAGCTGATACTTTGATTAAAATTGCAAAAGATACATGTCACGTAGCTCATTACCTAGTTAACAAAGTGTACATTGAATCCTACTATATCAAAATCATTTTCATTTACGTACAACTTGCCCTATCATGTGTTTTAGAGAAGTCTAATTTGGTCACCACAAAATAAACTTAGTTTTTATTTTGTGTAGTCCTTCTTGTGCTACACCAATTGCCTCATAAATTTGTCCACGAGACAAAAACATGAATTGCTCACACGAAATGGAATTTGATAGTAATCAATTAGATCTCATTTCAATAACCTTAGCAATACTTTTATATACACAATTACATAATGATATTTGACTATATAGATCAAAGGAACGAGTGTTATTAAACTTGGGGATTAATGCAATGAAAGTGGAATTAAAGCTACCAGAACCCACCCATAAGTTTTGGATTCATTTATAACCCTCATTAACTTTACTTCTAGTAAATCATAGAACCCTAGAAAGAACTACATGGGCCAACCATTTGGCCTAGGGCTCTTATCCCTCTAAAAACTATGTGTAATCTATTGAAGTTCATCCTTTGATATCGCTTCCAACAATTGTTGATTGTCTTCTTCATTAATGGTGTTTTGGAAGAAAGTGGTCATTTTAACCACTTCGATAATAGTCACTTGACTTTCCTCTATATATTCTTTAAGTGATCCACACCCGATTGAGTAATATCTTCAAAACCATAGGCAATGAACCCTTCTTGCTTTTGTGTGTTCCAAATTGTATTAACATTTTTATGGTGGTTTGCAAATTCATGAAAGTATTTTGTATCATCATCACCTTTTTCCAACCACATAGCCCTACTCTTGAGCCTCCATGCTTCTTCCCTGGTTGCAAATAGACTTCTCCTCTTCTGCTCTAGCAACTTGACCTCATCTTTAAAACCCTTAGCAGGAAAGCTAGCCTATTCTTTATTCTACAACTCCTCCAGCATAGATTCCACATTCACTAACTCTTATTCTCTTCAATCTTTTTAGGTGTGTTTAGTTTTTTATTAATTCCTCTCAAATTGTACTGCAGCCAATTCTCTTGAAGACTCATCAAAAGGCATACGTGCCTCTTTTACCATCCTAACATAATCCTCTTCCAATAGCCAATTTGAATATTTAAAAGGGTTAGGTGGCTTATACCCAAGTTTTGCAATTTCCAAGAACATCAGCATGTGATTTTATTATCTATTAGACCATATCCACTCTAATTTCGTTAGAATTCTCTATAAAGGAATCATTTGCCAAAAACCTTTCAATGCACTTTTCAAGTCTCTCTACTCGAGTTCTCATAATCCTCTAAGTGGGTTTTAATTTCATGGGCTCAATGTCGCAAGACTTAATCTTCCAATTTTCGCACAAAATATTCAGAAAAGTGCATCAAGACTTGCAATTGGGCCCCAAATTTCCACCTTCCCCAAGAAAATTTTAGATCTCCATTGATGATTATATTTCTTTGTTTGAGGATGTTTATGGAAAAAATCTTATCCTAGTAGACCACCCTATCGACACATGGCCCGTGTATATTTATAATAGTGATCTCTTCTCCAAGGTTTCGAGTGCATAACATTGTGTCTAGACCCGATTCAAAGGAAAACACAATAGAACTTTGAAGCCTCTTTTTTGCTGGGTTGAACTTAAACCCATAGAATAACCCATTAGGTTCATATAACAAAATTCCCAATCTCCAAAGAGCTTTCCCAAATCATAAACACATGTATGTCCATCACCCATAGACTCTTACACTAGTAGTATATCTGACTTATGAGATTCCACAAGCCTATTAAAGACTCGGTTTTTCAAGGGCCTACCTAACCCTCTCATGTTCAATGACATACACATCATGGAGTATGATTCTTAGGGGTAAGGATTGCTCTAAGGACTCCTTCAATAGGACGTTGCTTCCCAACCAAAATTTCCTTTCTAGTCATTTCTTGTGTTGCAAACATGGTAGACTTCCAACCCTTCTTGGTCTACAAAGACCAACAATCTCATTTAGATTTGGTACAACTTCTACCCCTTATTCAACAACCCTAGGACCAACAAGCCTAAGTATTGACAAATATTTGGATGAACCCTCAAATATCTCTCAAAAGAGGAGCATGGTTTGACTAGAGGTATGCAACTCTCAATAGATTTTGGATTCTTAGACTATACCCCCCCACATTTCAAAATTTATCTCATCCTCAATAGGTAAAAGAACCTACTCAACAAGTATTCCATTCCCAATATAAGAAGACGACGTGTCCTTATTAACTAAATCTATACTTTCCAAATTTTCGAAAATTATATGATGAGAATCAAGAATATACTTACTTACTAATGTCTCCTTAAGGATGTATATTTGCTTCCTTGGCCTCTCCACAAGAACATTCATGGATAGGTTGAATAACATGACCACTAGACTTGGAAGAATCTCTAGCCTCAGAGTGAGCATCAAAGAATTTATGAGCCTCCTTTGTCTTTTTTGATTAAACCCTTACATCATTTTGAATGGACCTACTCTCCATATTGATATTACAATTACCCCCCCTCACCTCAACACCAAGTTGAGGTCATTCATTTTGACCCAAACCTAGTTATTGAGCTCAAGACTACAATCAACTACCACATGACTATAACAAAGACATCTAATGCACCTAAATGGGATCCCTGAATAGTCCAAGCTTTGCATGTGTGTACTAATTGGACCTCATTGAATCAACATCTCATCTGCTAACCCCTCCCAAAGATCTAGGCCAAAAAGAATTCACTCAATGCTCATAAATCTCGACTCCATATAGCTCAAATATGCTTCCATAAATGAATCAATAGAATTCTTTATTTCCTTAAACACTCAAGGCAATTAGAATTCCAATGGAAGTCTAGGTAGCTTAACCTAGATAAGAATAATGTGGGATTTTTCTAGCTTTGCATAAAAAGGCGATTCCATTTCTTTAGAATTAACATGGTCGAATCCCAACTCAAAGGTTTAATTAAAATATTATGTACATCCTCTAAAGACCTATAAGAAATTTTCCATCCACCCTCTAGTAAGTAGACGATATTGAGTACGATACCCTACTCTCGACTCTGAACATTATGTCAAGCACTCCTTAAGAGTTTTGGCACACATTCTTCTTCCCCTAAAATGTCCCACCAACATTTGATAGGCTAGTCCAACAACTTGATGCATTTTCATGTTGTCCCCCAATACGAGACATACCAAGCTTCCTTCCTTTTCATGAACCTCTTACTATGCCTCAACTCATAATCACAACCACTTCTTTTTCGACCCTTCTCACCACCATTACATTCAAACAAGGACTTGAAAGTTTCCTTCCCATTTCCCAACCCTAAATTCTCTGCAATAGACAAATTTAGAGCATTCCCAATCCCTGGAACTCCACCCTCACATAATGGCATCAATGACTTTACCATTGGGTCTTCCTTGACATCTACCTTCTTCCACTCATCCAAAGAACGAGGAATTGGTAGAGGAACATTAACATAGGTGTGAATGACTAGAGAAGAAGGTTGATAAAGTACGCCCTTAACATTACTAAAGGACCATAAAGTTGAATTGAATACACTTTAAGTCCCCCAACCTCTTTTTCCTCTAGTATTGTCTCATTTAATGACACTCCACCATTGACAAAGGGTGGATATACATGTGCTCGATCCCCCTCCTCCATGTTGGACGATAACTAATATATTGTAGTTTTCATGCCTCCACTAGCAACTAGGCCCATCGATGAAAATTTGAGCCTTTAAAAAAATATCCTCCATGTAATTCACTATGTCATCATATGACATCTTGTTAGTGGCTTCAAACCTTAGAAAACTTCGACTTCCTACATAACCCTAGTCGCCTCGAATCTTAGCTCTTACCTTGGATCACTATGAAATCCATAAATTTTGAAGGACGCGGGGGTGGGATTTGATCCACGTATGTGTGCATGGATCACAAGATCAATTGATATACTTTCTTTGGGTGCAACCACGCATTCAACCACTACCTCAAGGTGACTTCATGGCTTCAGGAACAACCCTCACAAGAATTGAACCTTACCCATTAGTGAAAAATTCCTTAGTCCTTAGCAATGGATCTGACCCCTTTGGGATTCTTTCATCCTCCTTGTTTTGCAACACATCCTTCATTTTCTCATTGCCTCGATGATAAGTGAAGCATTCACTCAAAGCACATCGACTAAAAATATTATATATGGTGATAAACTAGAAAATCATAACAATGAATATAGTAATACTGTTACTAAAACTTAGAAAATACCATTATAAATATTTGTTATTCACATATATTTATGTAACTATGGTTTAGTGGTTGGGATTGGTATCATCGTAGACATAGTCTATGTTCAAACTTCCACGAATATAGAATCCTCATTTGTAAGGGAAAGTATTTAACTCCTTGTAAATGGTTTCTATACACCATTAAAGAAACTTAATACATGTCCAACAAATCAAATTGGTTACCTATTACCCCTATCAATTTCATAGTTCATTCACTCCATATACTTTATATGTTGATGTAATATCATATACTTTTGTAACTTTGGAAAAAGGAAATATCGCATCACAATATTAACAAGATACATATTTAACATCAGGTAATGTAGTGCAACTCAACATTCCCATTCTCTTTGTTTCACTGAAAATTGCAAAACTTTAATACCAAGTACTGGAGAAAACACGAAGATGCTATCAAAGTCCAACATGAGACCATCACTGCAATGTAGGTTGGGACTTTATGAACAATGTCGTGGAATGCATGTGGAAACATCCTGCTAAAGGGAGACAGTTCGATGCGGCTGCTTCTGCCTTAACTTTTGTAAAGGTAGCGCTTCCAAGATGCTTCTCCATTCCCTAATTCTTTCATCAATTAGGTAAATGGAAGTTTTCCTCCCTCCCTTCCCTTTTCTATACAAGGTTGGATTGCATTTTCTGGATTTCATTTTCTGGATTTTATTTTTTGTATGCCTAGTTAGTTCAACAATCAACAATAAGATAAATGGAATTTTGTGTATGACACTGTAACCAAATCAAAAATTTATATGCATCAGGTATGATCCAAAAAGGAACCAGAGAAGGCTAAGAATAACTTAGAACTCCCAGAGGCAACTCAAAACGCTCAGAATGGCTCCAGTAGACAGAGAAAGGGAAAAAATTAAAAGTTCGCAAAACTTAGTGAAAATGGCATGATCGCGAAGCAAGCTTTCTAACGACACAAACGACTCGTGAAACAGAGTTACGGTTTGAAAGATATTCGCGGTCAAAGTTGCAGTCAAACAGGGCCAGTCAACAGGGGACACATCAACATCCGTACTGCTAATGTTAGCAGCTGATATGGCAGGGTGACGCCATCATACGAGATGCTGATGTCAACATGCCACGTTGAAGCACCAATGACTGTCACATGTCACCCTCCATTGGGATTTTCAGGGGTCCATGTGGACTAATAGAAAACTACCACGTGGCACCATCCAGGAAGTGCCACATGTCAGTATGCAGTGACAGAGCTACGTCAACGTACATGTGGGTGTATCAGTGGGTGCCACGTGGCCCAATCATCGAGCAACACGTGGCAGCTCAGGAAATTTCCAATGTTGGCCTGTGAACGAAATTTTGTTTTAAAAAAATATGGCAGGTCCACCAAATCTGGCGGACCACGCCAATGTTAGCCGACAATAGAAGTTTCGATAGTGGAATCTCTATAGTTAGTGGAGCAGCCAACGGAGTCTGGTGGGTTTGACCCCAGAACCTCCGCCTTACCCAACGCCTAAACAACTCCGCCATAACCAACGCACCATCGGTGTCGCTTGGTGTTATCCGTCGGTTTCATTGTTTAAAAATTGCAATCCGCCCAGAGCCAGAGGGAGGCACGATTGTACTGTACAACCGCGGGCATGGATTATGAGGCAGAGATTGTCATAATTGCAAGTGTAGAGGGCATGGAAACCGAGACAAAATTCCTCTTGGGCCTGGGAGTGCCAGAGTCGAATCAGAGCATGGAGTCAATCATTTTTGGGTAATTTGACGCCACGAATCCAGTTGTGATGTCTGTTTTCTAATCTGAGCATTATTTTTGCAGCTTGATTTCAGAATGAGGTATATTCATGTATTTGCCAAATTCTTTTGTTGAGTTAATGAAAGAGCCTACCCATTTGAGAGCAGGACCTGGAGACATAGTCCACCGGGTATGAACTCCATTATCAAGTTTTTTGTATTCAGATCTGATGCTTATGTTTCTTCATTTTTAAGTTTTCCCTTCTTTAATGGTTCACTTTAATTTATGCTCATTTAATACAATTCTTTATAAGTCACGATGAAAAGATCCTGTATCATGTTGGTATTAAAGCAGTCGTCTTTGATTTGAATTGTTGAGTGTGAATGCTTACTAGGGCCAAGCATAAACAGGTTGAAGGAACTCTAAAGACTTTCAATTCCGAAGTTGGTCGTGTATCCAGAAGGAAGAAAATGGCAGAAGAGGACAAGCGTGATGAACAAAAGAAAAACTTTCACATGGTATTTTATCACATATCAGAAATGGTCAAGTGAATGTATGGAGATTACGAGAAGAGCATGAAGAAGAAAGGGAAGAAAAATGAAGCACATGCAGATGATGATGCTTCGGTAAACCAAGGGGCTAGAGGAGATCCTCCTGAGCCTCCATCTTCACCTTCGAGTTCTAGTTCTTCTTCCTCTGAGCATTCTCATCATTCTCATCATTCTAGCCATAAAGCCTCTTTTAAGAAACCATTATTAAAGCTTGATGTAAATTTTTCTTTACCTATGTTTAATGGAGATGCTAATCCTGAAAAGCTAGATAATTGGATCCACCGGGTTGAAGTGTATTTCCGTGTCCAACATATTGATGAAGAGGAAGTTAAAGTGCAACTGGATTCTCTTTGGTTGGAAAGCACTGCTCTTTTATGGTGGGAGAGAAAGCTTCAGGACATAAGTAAGTGTGGTAAGCTTCTTTCCTCATGGTCAGAATTTAAATTAGCGATAAGGAAGCAATTTTATCCATTAGGATATTTACATAAAACAATGATGGAATGACAAACTTTAAGGCAAAGTAAAGGACAAATTGTACAAAGTTTCGCAGAAGAATTTAGGAAGAAAGATCTTGCATTGAACATTCCTTTGGATTCTTATGAGACTTTAATGAAGTATATTGACGCACTTCACAGTTATATTCGACATACTTTGCTCTTGTTTAACCCCACTAGTCTTAACGAATTTTGTGTGCAAGCCACTCACCTTCAAAACATGGGGAAACATGTTCAAGAAGATCCCATATAGAAACCTTCCAATTTCCCACAAAAGACTTTTAAGAAGTTTAAAAGGAAGGACAAGAAGACCGCTACAGTGACGAGAGAAGGAGGAAAACCATCTTGCACTCATTGCAAGAAGAGTGGTCACAATGAAGAACATTGTTGGAAACTGCATTTGGAAAAGAAACCGAAACAATTCGATGGAAAGGGGAAGACAAAGACCGTTGGTACAATACAACAAGATCTTGGTTCCGATTCAGGAGATGAAGGAAAGATCACAACGGTTGGAGTACAAGGTAAAGATTATCTTCATGCTAGTTCTAGTTCCAATGATGAATCTCATGTTGATGAACGAAAGAGGAATGAGTTATTTCACATAAGAGTTGTATCTAAACATACTATGATAGATACATTATTTGATCTAGGTTCCCAAGTAAACTTAATATCTGAAGCATTTGTCAAGAAAATGGGTCTTGAAATGAAACCACATCTGTAACCTTATCCTCTTGGTTGGGTATGTGACAAAGCAAAAATTAATGTCATCAAACAATGTAGGATCAGATTTGCTATCGCTTCAAAAAACATAGTTACCAACTTAATGAGAACTGTGACCTCAAAACGAGAACTCTGGCCCAAAAAACCCATATTTTTGCATAAAAAACATCAAAATCAACCCCCAAATCAAAAAGTGGTGCTACCGGTAGCACCATTTTTTAAAACGGGGTGAAAATTACA
>ML788684.1:149634-165855 GCA_009831015.1 Picea engelmannii | reverse complement strand
TGGAAACATTGGGGATCGAAAAATTGAAAATATCAAAAATCATCTAAAAACGGAGAGGGTGTGCTACCGGTAGCACCATTTTTAAAAACGAGGTAAAAAATTGGACCCCCCAAAAAATGAGAACTCTGGAGAGTTCTCATTAAGTTGGTAACTATGTTAAAATCGATTGATGAAGTTGATTTGAATGTTGTACCACTTGATATATCTGGCATAGTGTTGGGAAGTCCTTATCTTTATGATAAAAAAACAGTCTTCTTTCGACATGAGAACAAATAGCAACTTACTAAGGGGGGAGTGGAATATTGTTAGAGCTCATAGCATGAGGGTAAATACAACACTTGTTAGTGCAGGGAAAATGAAAAGACTCATAAACACTAATAAGAGATATGTACTCATGGTCGTCAGAGAGAAAGATGTCGGGACATCCGACGCTTTCCAAGGGTGTGATCCATCTCATAAAAATGAATTAATTGATATTGTTTCTAAGTATGATGATATTTTTCAGGAACTAGATGGATTACCTCCTAAGAGGGAAATCCAATATGAGATACATCTTCAACAAGATTCTCCTCTTCCTAATGTGGGCATGTACATGATGTCAACTGTGGAGATGACAGAGATCAAGAAGCATGTACATGGCTTATTGGATCAAGGGGTCATCAGGCCCAATTCATCTCCTCGTGGTTCTCCAATCGTGATGGTGCCAAAGAAAGATGGCACATGGCGAATGTGTGTCGATTACCGGGCCTTAAATAAAATCACGATGAAAAATTGGTACCCTCTTCCTTGCATAGATGATTTACTTGATCAATTGAAGAATGTTGCCTATTTCACTAAGTTGGATTTGTGCAGTGGATATCATCAAATCAGAGTCACAGAACATGATGCATGGAAAACTGCCTTTAAAACCAAACAAGGATTGTTTGAGTGGTCAGTTATGTCGTTTCGGCTTTTTAATGCTCTGAAAACTTTTATGTGTGTGACGAATGATGTATTCAGGCTTTTCGTAGATGACTTTGTGATTGTATAATTAGACGACATTCTTGTTTTTAGTGGGACATGGGATGAGCATGTGAGGCATGTAAAACAAGTATTGGATACTTTGCAAAGGGAAAAGATGTATGTAAAATTGTCTAAATGTGAATTTGGCAAGACTACACTTGTATACTTGGGTCATGTTGTAGGAGGAGGACAATTGAAAATTGACCCTTCCAAAGTTGATGTAATTGTAAATTGGCCTGAGACAAAAAGTGTAACTGAAGTTCAAAGCTTCTTAGGTGCAATCCAATATTGGAGGAGATTCATTCCCAACTTCTCCTTCATAGCAACTCCTCTGCATGACTTAACCAGTGTGAAGAACACTTTTCAGTGGGAAGGAAAGCAACAAAAATCTTTCGACATTTTGAAGGGAAAGATCAGTACTGCACCAGTATTAGCATTGACGAATCTTCAACAGCCTTTTGAGATCAAGATAGATGCCAACAGATACGCCACGGATGCAGTACTAATGCAATATCGTAAGCCTATCTGTTACCACTCTGAAAATTTTAACCAAGATGTTGTTAACTATCCTACATATGATAAAGAGTTGTATGCATTAGTTCAGAGTGTAAAGAAATGGAAGCACTACTTGTTAGGGAAGGAAACCATTATATATACAGATCACCAACCCTTACAGTATCTTCAAGCACAAACCAAATTACAACAATCTTGACACTACAGGTGGATGGGTTTTCTACAACAATTTCACTTGGTAATCAAGTACAAAAAGGGTACAAGTAACAAGGTAGCTGATATGCTTTCTAGACCTCTTATTATTGCTTCTATTATTTTGAAGAATGCTTCTTTACCTCATGATAGCTATATAGAACAATATGCCATTGATGAAGATTTTAAAGAAGTATATACGAAGCTAACCCTTGGTGCACAGGTAGAGAACTATTGTTTGCAGGGAAAGTTACTTTACCATCTTGGAAAACTATGTATTCTTACAAGTGAACGAGTCCATGTAATACGAGAAGCTCATACTTCTCTTGTGTCTGGGCATTTTGGGGTAGGAAAAACTATGGCTCATTTGAAAAGGTTTTGTTACTGGCCTCAAACGAAATCAATTGTAACTAAATATGTAAAGGGGCGTGTGATGTGTTCTACTTGTAAGCCCACTAATAGAAAACTGGGGCTATACTCACCACTTCCCGTTCCATCCCATCCATGGGAAAGTATATCCATGGATTTTGTAGGGGTTTTACCCATGACCAAAGGGGGTCATGATTATTTGTATGTTGTAGTGGATAGTTTCAACAAGATGTGTATCTTGATGTCTTGTAAAAAGCAGATCACTGCTGAGTAGACTGCTAATCTCTTCTTTTAGCATGTTTGGGTTCACTTTGGATTACCCACATCTATCATCTCGGATCGAGATACTCGATTCCTTGGGGACTTTTGGACTAACTTATGGAGAATGATGGACACCAAATTGAAGAGGAGCACTGCTTTCCATCCACAGATCGACGGACAGACATAGGTGGTAAACCGAACAATGGTACTTTTGCTTCGAGGCTACTGCAGCAAGCGTCCCAAGGTATGGGATGAACAGATACCCTATGTACAACATGCATACAATCGAGCCTTACATTCATCCACTCAGAGTTCACATTTTGAGACATGTTCTGGGTACCTACCAAAGGTTCCTTTGGACTTGATGTACAAGAGATATGACGATGTAAATGAAGAACGAACATAGGACAGAGCTCGCAAGTTCATCTAGATGATTCAACAGATACACCAGGCAATCAGGGAACAATTGGAGAAAAGTCAAGCACAGTATAAAGCTCGGTATGACAAGCACAAGGTTGATCATCAGTTCCAGGTTGGAGACCGGGTATGGCTTCACATCAACAAGGAGAGGTTGAAGGGTGAAGGCAAGAAACTCAAGCCCATTCATTATGGACCCCTCACTATCTAGGAGAAGAGCGGTACCAATGCTTTTCATCTGGATCTTCCACCTTATATGCAGTTTTACTCAATTGTAAACATTGGGAACTTGAAAATTTTTTAGCCTCCCCTGATCATGGATCAAGATGAGGAAGTTTCAATACCATGAGTTGATGAGTTTTCATCTGAGTACTTGGATGAGCTACAGGAAGATATCATCCTGGACAGGAGGACAAGGACTTCACGCAGGGGTGATGTTGATTATCTTCGAGTAGGCTTAAAAGGCACACATCCAAGCAAGACAAAGTGGATTGAGAAGGACAAAGGGAGGGGACTCTTCCCTCACTTAGCATTTGCTTAATGAAAGCTTTTGGTGGTCCAAAAAGATCTTAGTGGGAAGGCGTGATCCAAAAAGGATCCAGAGAAGGCCAAGAATAACTTAGAACTCCCAGAGGCAACTCATAACGCTCAAAATGGCTCCAGTAGACAAAGAAAGGGCAAAAATTCAAAGTTCCCAAAAAACAGTGAAAATGGCATGATCGCAAAGAGCGCGTCATAGGATTTCTAACGGTGCAAACGGCTCGTCAAACAAAGTTATGGTTTGAAAGATATTCACGGTCAAACATGGCCAGTAAGTAGGGGTCACATCAACATCTGTACTTCTGATGTCAACATGACGTTAGCAGCTGCCATGGCAGGGTGACATCATCGTACGAGATGCTGACATCAACATGCCACATGTCACCCGCTATTGAGATTTTCAGGGGCCCATGTGGACCAATAGAAAAGTGCCACATGGCACCCCAGGCGACGCCGCGTGGCACCATCTGGGAAGCACCACATGTCAGTATAGAGTGACAGAGCCACGTCATCGTACAAGTGGACGTATCAGTGGGTGCCATGTGGCCCAATCATCGGGTGACACGTGGCAGCCCGGGAAATGTCCAATGTTGGCCCGTGAATGAAATTTTGTTTTAAAAAAATATGGCGGGTCCGCCAAATTTAGCGGACCACGCCAATGTTAGCCGATAATAGAAGTTTCGATAGTGGAAACGCATTAGTTAGAGGAGCAACCAATGAATATATAAATATATACACACACACACACACACACACACACACACACACACACACACACACACACACACACACACACACAAACATCCAAAATGGAGTTCGGTGGGTTCGACCCCAGAACCTTCGCCTTACCCAACGCCTAAACAACTCCGCCACAACCAACGCGCCACTGGTGTCGCTTGGTGTTATTTGCTGGTTTCATTATTTAAAAATTGCAATCCGCCCAGAGCCGGGGGGAGGCGCAACCGTACCGTACAACCGTGGGCACGTATTATGAGGCATAGACTGCCATAATTCGATGGTGCAAAGGGCACAAAAACCGAGACATAATTCCTCTTGGGCCTCAGAGTGCTAGAGTCAGATCGAAGCGTGGAGACAATCATTTTTGGGTACTTCGACGCCACGAATCTAGTGGTGATGTTTGTTTTCTGATCTGAGTATTATTTCTGCAGCTTGATTTCAGAATGAAGTATATTCATTTATTTGCCAAATTCTTTTGCTTAGTTAATGAAAGAGCCTACCCATTTGAGAGCAGGACCTGAAGACGTAGTCCACTAGGGCCGAACTCCGTTATCAAGTTTTTGTGTTCAAATCTGATGCTTATGTCTCTTCATTTTTAAGTTTTCCCTTCTTTAATGGTGCACTTTAATTTATGCTCATTTAATACAATTCTTTATAAGTCACGATGAAAAGATCCCGGATCAAGGTAACTCTCAAAAGTAAAGTTTTAAAGATCTCACCCATCGATTGTTTTTTCATGAATTTTTCCCTGGCAGATACAATGAACTTCTGTTCTCGCTTGATGATAGCATGTACAAAGAGTAATAATATAAGAAGAGTAATAATAGAGGAGTGGGCGCCTTGAAGGTTGAATGCTATGAACATGTTAGATAGTCTGAGAGGAAAGAGTGTAAAAATCGATGTATTAGGATGTGTTGTCACCACCTCTTGCAAGTTACCACCGTGAAGAAGCTTGTGTAGAGGACAGATCAACACCCTAAAGAAGCTTGTGCAGAGGACATAATCAAAGTGGAGTGGTGTGCACATGGCATATCAAAGACATCAATTGCAATGACTTTTGAAGCAGAATGCCAATGTCAATTAATGTAAGCAGAGTGTCACTGTCAGTTAATAATTTTCAATAATGGTGCTAAATGCAAAGGTAAATAAATATTTGAAACAAATGGTACTAAAACTTTCTTCATCCTATGAAGTTCACCGCTGTCTACACATTAAGACTTCAATTTGATCAACCAATCATAGTCTAAATAAATAGACTTAAACATTTCAGAAAAATAATAAAATTCGATACCTAATGTTCAACTATAAAAAATAATAAAATTCGATACCCAATGTGAAACTATATGAAACTATAGAGAAGATGCAAATTTATTTGTATCAACCAACAAATTAATAGGCTTTCAACCGTGAACTAATGCTCAAACACAATCATCAGGTATAATAATAGATAGAAGAACATCATCATTCACAAACACAATCTACCAGGTTTCTAGTTTTGAATCCGAGTGATAATACTTCATTTTATTACTATATTTGGATATATTGTTCACTGTAATAATTCAAGACAGTTGGGGATTTGATGCCATTTATATACCGTTAAAAAACCCAAAACCCTATTGGGCAAAGTTTGACGATACAAACTAGCGTGCAACACAATATTTCATTCATATATGTATAAGCCAGCCATACATCCTATATCTCATATATATTATAGCAGTCACAACGCAATCTATACCATAAATTTGATGTCATTGTTGTTGCTGCTACTCGTTGGGCGGGGCGAGGAAAACGTAGAAGAGTGAATGCCCGAGGAAAAATAGAAGATTTGACTAGTATAATCTCTGTCAGTTATCAAGGAGACTTGAGATTCTTCGTTTTAGTCGGTGGCATGATCGACTGATATAACCATATATCACAGATAACTAATTTTTCGAGTCCTCGTGTCTCTGGAATCTCTTATTCAATTGCCCAAAGGCATTTCGGATCATTATGTTTGTTGCCCTAATTCGCATGCAACAGCACTCTTGCTATGAATGAGGGAAAACAGTTCGAAATACTAATATCAGTGCAGAGGTTTCCGTGGTTGGCACCATGTTTTCCTCTTTAGAAGTACTGGATGATCCTCTACAGCCAACAACAGGTTAGTTTGCTGCTGTTTTTACTTGCAAAACATTAAAAATAAATAAAAAGAAAATCTCTCTGTTGATCGTCATGCTTTTTCTAAAGCAGATTATTCATTAGTATCTGTTTCTTTGGCAGTTCCTAGAGTTAGTGCATTTCAACCGAAGGCAAAACCCCGAGGAAGGAAACCCAATAATGCATCCAATACTTCAGGCAAAACCAAAAACAAAGCCGTGGACAAAAAACCATCAACACTACAGCTTGCCAAGGTTGATCTCTCTGAAACTAAAGCTGATGAGAAGGATAACTCTGTTGGTTCGCCTGCCAGTCCTCTTCAGAACACTGTTAGATCTCCCCTAATCGCCCCCAGTCCTCCTGCAGATAACCCGGTTGAGGAAACTTCGGTTTTAGATGTGGGTACACAGTTGGGTGCTCCTTTGACTCCTCTGGTATCAGACCCAGTAGGGGAAAATCTAGTTCCGCTGCAAGAACCAGTTTCAGTTTCAGTTCCAATTCCTTCGGTTCAGGAATCTGTGGGCACAGACACAATCCTAATATCCCCTTTGGTCCCTCCGGTGTCTGACCCAGTAGACGAAATTCCAGTTTCAGTTGCTTCAATATCGGAGCCTTTGGATACTCCCCCTTCAAGTCCTCTTGTTGAGGAAGCTCCAGTTTCAGTTGCTTTAGAGCCAGATCCTTTGATCAGGCAGGTGACACCCCAGTTAAGCTCTCATGTAGAGAACTTAACAGAGGAAGTTCCGGTTAATGAGAATCCTCCAGATGAAGAACCTCTTCTTTCACTTGCAAAAGCATCCCTTGAACTTTCATCTCAAAATAGCGATGAATCTCATGCTAGCGATGATGCCTACAATGCTTCTTGCCTTTCCCCATCATCCAACCCTATTGTATGGGAGACTGCCAGTGTTACTGAAGATGACAAGACGCAGACTGATGTCCGAAGATCCAGAAGAAAGGTCAGTGTTCATTTACATTCCTCACCTGTTCTTTTTTGTACTAAGCCTGAATTTGCATTTTCTGCCAACAATGTGAATCAGATAAGTAGAGGAGCTTAAGTGGTTAATCATTCACTATGTTTGAGTTTAAACTTTCATAAGAAGGCTCACAATCTGCACTGTGTATTAGTATGCAACTCATTGGTTGATTTGATAGATGCCATTCAATCAACCATTCTGGCATTCCCACATCTATATCTATATCTATATATGTATGTATAATGTTGAATATTCGATCAGGGTTTGCGATTGTCTCAACAAGTTTGTTGACTAAGCTGGTGAGATTGTTTTGAATATTCCCAAGTTTTGTGTTGAGTAATATCCTAAATGGTTAAGGAATGTCGAACTGAGTGATTCACCATTATCAAATTAACTATGAGTTTGCCTACTTTGTCCTCTTCAAGGGTGAATAATACGAGTGTACTCCATGCTGAAACCAACACCTGCAATACCTTTGCTTATTGATAGCTTGCATCAATAGTAAAATTATAGATTACATAATAAAGCTTTGCTATGAAATTGTGTCCTGTAATTAATGTATTTTTTTTCTATTGCACTTCATTCATGCATTTAGCACAATTTGAGTATTTGTCCTCTGCAAATTGAATGTGTGCTGTGTTTATTCACGAAGCAGACATCCATGCCTCTTCGTTTTACAACAGAAGTCGGAGAGACGAGAGAAGATGCTTTGGAAACTAAAGGTTCACAGTCTTCTAATAAACGGAGTAAAGTAAAAGATCAGCAGTCACAGAATGACACTTCTGACCCAAAAGGTAGGAATAAAAATAAAAATGAATCAAGAAGAGTTGCACAGAACTTTAGAGGAACAGGTCAGAAAATTTCAGGAAATGGAGAAAAATATTCCGTTCTAAGTGTGGAAAACTTAGCAGAAAATGGAACAGAGAAGATAACCAATCTGGATGATTCAAACAATCAATCCATATGCAGGACAGAAAATATGGCTGTGAGAGAAGCTGCTAATGACTGTACAATAATGCAACAGGGGATTTTAGAAAACAGTGAAGATGTGTCTATTTCAAACCCAAAACTCCTACCAGAAGAAGGGATAGCTCCAATAAATTGTCAAGATGAAAAAGACAATCATCGACGCAGAAATTGGAGGAAAAGATTGAAGGCAGCACGTGCTACCGATGACTCAACAGTAGTGCAAAATGACATGTTAGAAGATAGAGAAAATCCACTTATTGAAAATATAGAAAGACTGCCTGAAAAAGAGGCTACTCCAGAAGACAGTCTTTATGGCAAAACCAATAATAAATCCAGACTCTCAAGGGAAAATATACGAGCAAGGAAAGCTGCTGATGGCACTGCAGTAACTCAACAAGAAATTCTAGATGCGAACATTCCAAAAAACGTTGCTACAGCAAATGATCTGGATGAGTGCAATAACAAATCAAAATGGCTGGGGCGGAAAATGAGAGGTAGTAAAGCTGCCCATCGTATTATGAAAGATTCTGAGGAAATTTTGGAAGATAGAGAAAATTCTTTTGTTCCAAACACAGAAACTCTCTCAGCAGAAGGGGTAATTCCTCTAAATAATTTGGGTGGAAAAAATAACAGTCAATCCAGATGCCGCAAACGAAAAACGATGTCTTCAACAAAACATTCAGAATGTGGTGATTCAAATAGAGGTGCAGGTGATGTTGGGCAACCCTTGGAGGTTCAGGAACTAAACGAAAATGTTAAAGACAAAAATACAGAGACAAAAAAGAGGACTTCAAAACGTGGAAAGCCTTTGGAAGCTGCAAAGAAGAAGTTCTCTCGGAGCACAGCAAGACATCATAGGCGTGGTAAGTTGTATGGGGATATATTTGGCAAGCAGTCATTTGCTGTTTTTAAGTTTTAGTTTTTACTTGTATCTTTCAAAACATAATTTACTCTTGATTGTTTGTATTGTTTGAATGCAAAATTTGCTAAAAAGATTTGTTCCTTGCAGTGGAACAGCATTTACTTGACATCCCTGAAGGTGATCTTGACTACTCAAAGTTGGCCATGAAGGATCTAATCCGTCTTGCAGAAGCAAAAGAAAGGGAATCGGTAACTATTTTCAACTCTTGCTCAGTACCATTTTCTATGTGGAATTAAATAGAACAAAGGAAGTCACTCCCGGCTTTTCCTTTCCTTATTTTCCTCCTCAAACCATCCTGCACCATTGAGTATGAGAAGGGGATAACTTTATTCATGCAGATCCATCTCTATTCCGTATTGGAAACAAATAGACCATGCAGGTAATATTAGCTTAGATTGTTGCATGATTTAACAGATCGAACTTGTTCCTGTACTTTATTCAGTCAATAGTAGCTTCATTGGCAATCCTACAATTCGATATGATTCCTGCAAACTTAGTTTATAGTAGCTTTGTTGACAATCATACAATTCAAGAGAACAATGATCATTCCATTTCAAAGAGAACAGTACAATTGCTTGAAATCTCAACAGTCTGATCAAGAGCACAATGATAAAGTTTGTCAACAGTGGACAATGCATTCATTTAGAGTTTATGAACTATTCCATTTGTTCAAACTTCAGAATGGGGTTCAGGGCATACATATTTTCTTTCCATGGAAAGGGCATACATATTTTCATGAACCCTTTTCTATCATTTACACAACGAACAAGACAAGCTTTTCACATTGTCTCACCAAAAATGTAAATAAATGTTTATTTGATTCTTTAAAAGGGTTGTAAATGCCCTTTTTATCACAACTTGTGATTATCATTTCATCTTCATGAAATGGGTTTGGTCCCATAGTTGTTGGATGGCAATTGCTGTTTAACTGTCAGGGTTCAAAATCTATGGATCTAATTTGCTTACCTTCATAGCACAGGGACACATGCAAATAGCAGATGTACGTGACAACAGATCCTGGGTCTCTCATTTCCTACAGAAGCTCAAACATTCCGTGCCTTTCTTTTGTTTTGAGTGTCATAAGTTCTTGAAAGATGCTTTTGTTTTGTATAATTTGTAATTTTTTAATATTAGAAATACTTGTGTATATGCTCAGTATTTGCCACGATTCCTTTCAATACCATGCAAGCATGGAAGGTAATCAATTCTACTGCTAATGGTTCAATGGGCCTTTGTAGAGTTGAGTGGTTGTCGAGTGGTTGATTTTTGTGGTTATTTGTGTTACCTATAATTATCTGTGGAAATGCTTGAAATACTGGCAATGATAAATTAAAATCTTGGTGCAGAATCTAGTAATTTTCTTTTGTTTTATGCAGAACAAGCAACAAGCAACAAACAAGAAGTCATGTTTATCCGAAACAGCTCTCAATTCCAATGCAAACGAACCTGGCAAAGAATCACAGGAAGATGAAGGGTAATAAAAAGTGTCTTCTACTATGTTTGATTTAGTTTTCAGTTTGTTGTCTGTTTTCTCCTTAATGTAGTCTAGTTTGTTTTATGTTGGAAATTTAAAGTGTCATCCGGGAAATTTGCAGAATGCCATTTATTTTCTTAGGAGTGTCTCTAAGAAAATCTGAAACAATATTGTTGTGGTAAGGCATAAGAAATCTATGATTGATGAAGTGAGACATCTGTGAAAATGATTGAACAAGACACCTGTTCTTTGGAATGGAGTGAAAGTTTAGTGGATATATACTAGTATACCCCCAAAACTGGGGAAGGGAATGCTGAAGGGAACAGAGGGTGGATACATTGCACAAAGGGAGGAGTTGCTAATATTTTTGAGTCCATTGCTTGTATGCTGCCAAAATGGTTCACACAAGTTTGCTCTCCAATCTATAGGAATACACTTTGTTATGAAGATAGATATATTTCAGTGCTTTTGTTTACAACAACATACATACATACATAGTACTTTGATTTCTAGATATCATGTGATATTAATTGCAGGGGTATGCACGTTAACCCTACAAATATGTTGGAAAAACTGACATCATTTTGGCAATATATATGAATCAAACATTTCATGCAACTATAAGATGTCATCTTTGAATTTCAAAGCATTAAATGCAGAGAAATCACTTAGGATGTGATGAGCAAGCATGGATTATCAACTACTGCTCTGTTGGTGTGTGGTTGAAATACATTGCCAAATACACTTCCAAAGAAGAGGGAAGATGAGAGAGCTGTCACCATATGCTGACCTGAATAACAGAGGCATCAAATCCACAAGACTGATTCATATGCCTCATATGCCTATTGTTGTTTACATTCAAAACCAATTGTTGGTTGAGAACTTGAGACACAAGCACCCAAGATACTTTCCATATGTTGCAAATTTAAGCTGTTTGAAATTTCTCCTTAACAGAGATATTTTAAGTGATATGGTTTTGGATATGACATATGTTTAGCTTGTTGCCCGCGATGCGCAAGGAAAACACTTTAATTTCCACAACTCTTATTTTTTTTCTTCACTACTTCTTACAACAACATTTGCAGCTGCCTCTTCGTGCTTTTGTCACACTTAGGCCTACTCTACACCACATTTATTACATGCGTCATATTTTTTTTCCGAGGAAATGTACTCGCGGAAAACCCTCCGAATACTTCTCCATGATCCATGGATGGTAAGTGGGGTAAGCGGTTGGCCCTGATTACGGGGCCTTGCCCTCGGGGAATCAAGAGAGTCAAATCCGTGACCAACAACAAGCATGATAAACTCACGTTTGGCTCTAGACCAATTGAACTAATCCCCGGGGCTTTATTAAATGCATCATATATAATGTCAACCCATAAATTGAATTTATTGAGCTATGACAATAAAATAAATGATGGGTTACTTTAGTGTAAGATGAACCTCTACAACCCCAATATGGTCTTTTAGTGATTTACAACTCCAAGCTGGCCCTCAAGTACAATTGGCGATCCCCTATCCTTTGTAGTAGTGATGACTTTATGTGCATACATATAAAGAAATCCATTCACCTCCCTCTTCTTCCAAGAGCCCTTAGATTTGACCCTCAAACTTGTTCGACGACACAGGGTATTCCAACGTAGGACGAACAACTTTAGTAACCACTCACACAACCAGATCAGAGATCAACACACCGATGTTTTTACGTGGTAAAACCCCCGTGGGGAAACATCCACAGCCCCAACCAACGTGGCCACTTGAGGCAATTTATTAATGCAAAAGAAAAAATATTACAGAGAATTTCTCACAATCGATCATCAACAAATGAACCTCCATGCTTTTTAGATAGAGATCATGGACCAATCGGGTGCTAAGCCACAGATCAATGTAGCCATTCAAATCGAGGAGAATATGAGCTATCGGATCATGCTATGTCGGGAACATATCATGTAATTTCTGTAAACCTAGCACCCGACACTTGGTTCCAATAAAATCACTTCATTAACTAAATTATAACTAGGTTACTTAACAAATTAAATCAGCAGAAGCATAAAATTGAAACCATATACATTGCACAAGATATTTTTGGGTAAACACCCCTGGAAAACCCCCCAAGGGAAAACCAACACTTGAGTTGATTTTATTAATTAAAACCTTGGGTTCCCATCCTGCGATAATGGCCCATCTAAGGGAAATACAATGCAACAAATAGCCTAGCCTACCTAGCCGCTATCTTCCTTGCTGCCCCTTTGCTCCTTCCTCTAACCCTGCCCACTCACTCTTGGATAAACTGTCCTTTTGACCCAATAAATGAGATCTCCTCACTCTGTGTGTAACACAAGCACATGAGGGAAGAGTCCTCCTTTGCTCCAATGTACTTTTTGTGTGTCTCATCCTCTCACTTAGGCTTCCTTTTATAATGTTGAGTTAACCCTAAATCCAAAACTCCCCAAGGGAAACCAACACCTGAGTTGATTTTATTAATTTAAACCTTGGGCTCCCATCCTGCGATAATGGGCCATCTAAGGGAAATACAATGCAACAAATAGCCTAGCCTACCTAGTTGCTATCTTCCTTGCTGCCCCTTTGCTCCTTCCTCTAACCCTGCCCATTCACACTTGGATTAACTATCCTTTTGACCCAATCAATGAGATATCCTCACTCTGTATGTGACACAAGCACATGAGCAAATAGTCCTCCTTTGCTCCAATGTACTTTCTGTGTGTCTCATCCTCTCACTTAGGCTACCTTTAGGCTTTTATTATGTTGAGTTAACCCTAAATCCAAAACTCTAGATCATCTCCAAAGTGATCAAAGACTGAGATTAAATCTCACCTTCACTTTAGATCTAACAACTAGGATTTAATTAACTAACTTAAGTTACTAATGCCAAAAACTTGCGTTTAACTTAATTAAACTCACATTAATTAAAAAGGTCATTCACTTTAATAATTAACTCATAAAGTGAATTTCCTAAGGTTGTGAGTGGCATTACGGACGACTTCCATATGCTAGACACTGAGCCTATGTGGAAGCACTTGTCTGTTGCTAAATACATCAACACTCCCTCTTAGAGAGGAAGATACTTCTACCACTTGGAGGTGGCTTTGTCTTCGCTATTAGATCTACTACCATGGCTGCTATCCTATCCACTTGATTGGTTGCTCCCTCTGAAACGAAAGCTATCCTTGCCATCTCACGCAGACCCTTCTTTGAAGACTTCCCTCTGATTATGCTCCTAGAAGTGTCTTGCGCACGAGCATCCTGCATGGTCATCTCTAACCACGACTCCTTCTTGATAGACTTGGAAGGCTGCTGCTCCTTCACACCTGAACTTGAAGGCTGACTCTCTTTGAGTTGCTCAACCTTCAGAGCTACCTGCTCCTTGTTCTCTGTCACTCCGTTGCTTGCCATAACTTGCATAGGCTGGCCCTTTAGCCTACACAAGTTGCTCTCTCTAACTCCAAAAACCACTGCTGTGGCTAAGCTACATCCTCTGGGATTGATCAACGATGTCCATCCTGGAATGCTACGTCAAATCCCTTCTTCTCAATCGTTGAGACTGAGAGCACACTCCACCTGAGTTCTGGCACCCACAACACATTCATCACTCTCAACACGCCTCTTGACACCATCTGGAATGGCACTGTTCCAGATCCCTTCACTGCATGCTTGGTGCCCATGCCAAGTTCCACATGCACGTCTGAGTCTGACTTTGTGAAGCTCTCGAACAACTCCTATGCTCCTGTCATATGACATGTGGCTTCACTATCTAGTAACCATGCACCAACTGATATGATTCCTGAAGAAAGATCGGAAACAAGTAAGAACTCCTGTTCAAACTTCTTGGAAAAATCATTTGCCCGAGCCTTTGTTGACGTAGCTACCTCTGATTGTGTCCCATTTCCACCCTTCTTCTTGTTCGGACATTGACCTGCACAATGCCCAAACTTGTGACATGCATAGCACTTGACTTTGCTCATGTCCTCTTTCTTGTCGTCTTGAGAGGTAGACTCTCCACTGACAAACTTTTTGAACTTACCCTTTGCTTGACTGGTAGGAGCAACATTCTCATCATCATTCTTGCATCGTCCTCCATTCAGTTCTTCATCCCGAAGTTCTTACTGAATGAAGTCTTCCCACAACCTTGACCAATCAGGGAGCTTCTCACATGCCACGATCCCTTTGATGAACGGTGTCCACTCCTTCATGAAGCCTTTGAGCGCTGTACTCACCAACTCTAAATCATCCACTGTTTCCTCAATTGTAGCCAGTTCATCTTGAATATGTTGGATCCGGGTGAGATAAGTTGTCACCATGTCTGATCCTGTCATCTTTGTGTCCCTGAGTTTCTCATTTAGCACCATTTTGTGATTCTCATTTTTACTTTGAAATAAACCCTTCAGAGCCTCCCACATGCCCTTGGCAGTTGTCTTTCCAGATAAATGAGGGATCAAGTGATCCTTCACTCCGTCTAGAATAATTCTCCTAGCTTTCACGTCCTTAGCTTATGGACGTCCAGATCTTTTGGATCTACTGGCGGGGCCACAATGGAGTTTGCAAATTCCCAAATGTCATTCTCCATCAACGCCAACACGATCCTCTCCTTCCAAGGACTATAGTTGGAAACCTTGTCCAACCTATCCTCAAACTGCAAACCAAATGCGTCCATCTCCACAACTTGCTGAAAAAACTCAAATTTTGCTACCCGAGGCTGCTCGGATCTCAACCTGTTGCCCAGATTTCTGCCAGCGGCCTAGGCATGTTGCTCACTGCTCGCTTCCCAAACATGTTGCTCACTGCCCGCTTCTCGGATTTCTGCCCTAGGCTGCCTGACAAACTTTTGGGCTGCCCGTTTGCTGCTGCCCTACTGACGGCTTGTCTTGCTGGCCGACGACTTCTCTGGCTAGTTGGTGGTTGGCCCCCTCGCCAAGCCTTTAACTCTATGTCCAACTGCTACTCCTATCTTTGCTACTTACGTCCTCAACCTGACCTCTTCTACTTCTTTATGTGGCCCTTGCTGCGACTGGCTACTACGACGAATGCCACAACAACCGCTTCTCCTCTGCCACTTGCCTTCACTTCCCAGCGTAGATAGCTGTCACCCCAACCACACTCGTGGCCTCTCCTTGTTGGTGGTTGTGGCATGTGTCTGTGGCTATGGTTGCTCCACGACCTAGCTTACACAACCACGCCCAGGCCCTCGTGCCTTTGCTTCTGCCCACGTCCACTGCAACAAACACTTGATCTTCTGCAGCCTGCAACTCCCACTCGGACTGCTCTACAACTATTCCAGCATTGGCTCCTCCTCTTCCGTTGTCACAAATATCCCAACTCCACTACCTCACTTCGATCTGTCTGCAACCACGTTTTCCTTTGCCCAGCCTGCACTTCAACCTAAGTCACAGGGTTCGCCAAACCTAAAGCTTGAGGTTCGAAATTCGACGAACCTCAAGGTTTGCCAAACCTAATGTCGAACTTGAACGAACTTGAATGTGTGCCCAAATTCTAACCTCAGGACAAATTTTAGGGAGAATTTTATTGCGGTTTGAGATGAGGTTTTATTAGGGTTCAATATGTATAGCCGAACCTCATCCAAACCTTTTTGGAAAATTTAAACCTGAATCGAACCTAATCGTTGCCGAACTCGAACCATGTGACTTAGTCAACCCACGATCCACTGCAACAAACACTCAACGGATCTTCTATGC
>ML788684.1:130480-140724 GCA_009831015.1 Picea engelmannii | reverse complement strand
AGGGAGGAAGAAGGAGGGAAGGAGGGGTGAGAGGGGGGGAGGAGAGGAGGGCGGCTTGAGGAAGAAGGGGTTGGGATAGAGAGAGAGGGCTGAATAGAATAGTTCTTTAGAGTGGGTGGAGGAGCGAAAGGAAAAGCGCAGTTAAGGCAGCCAAACATGAGAGGAGACTTGATTGATAATTAGATGGCTTTGTTCTAGGCCTTTTTCCGCTTTAGCTAGGTTATCTGCCTCGGTGTTCTGAGCTCGGAGAATATGGAAGAAGCGTAAGCTAATGAATTTTTTCTTAAGGGAATTTATTTATGAGTTGAGACCGTTGGGTGGGTGTTTTGCTGAGGTTGAGAGATCTCGAAGCTCTTTTATAACAATTTCAGAATCCCCTATTACAATTAGAGTTTGGATACTTCGCTCGTGTGCTATTTTTAGCCTCATATAGACTGCTAGGGTTTCTGCTCTGTTGTTGGTTGTTTTCCCCAGACCCCAGGAAAAGTTAGTTGTTTTTTGTCTGTCAGAATCATAGATGACTCCCCCCGCACCTACCACCCCTAAACCTTAGATCTATATTACCTGATGTAATGTTCAATGTTTCAACAAAGTTTTCGAAGGAGAAAGGTAGGCTTTTTAATGTTATGATTACCAAGTCCCCTTCTTTCGTCTTTCTATTAATTGCCTTCAACTGATCTCACATATCTTTATTTTTTAATAAATGATCTTGAAGGGAGTCATATTCTTCCATCCTCATCGAAAACAATATATTCTGTAGGAAAAAGCTTTACCTTTGCTAAAGGTTTCATGCATGTTTCATAGATTCCTCCAGATGGTGAATACATTGTCACCATCTTGAACTTTGGGAAGCACCTCATCTGTTACCAAGAGCTTAATTAGCACAACAATCTCTCAATTTCTCGTACCATACTCTATTTGGACATCCTCGTTGGTTTCACTCTGCACTTCCTTTCCCAATACAATTTTGTCCAAACCCTTGTATCTAAAAATTGCAAGCATCCTTTGTTTCCAGGTATTCAAATTATCCCCATTAAATTTTTGACTACCCTCCAACACAATATGGGATAAACTGGCCATGATTGAATACTTGAAAATATGATTGAGATTCACTAATTTTTTTGAAAAGAAGATTGTTCTATGCACAAAAAATAATCTTCTTAACTATCTGTTCCACCTCATATTGTAGAAGGTTCCACTTTGTGATTTTGATCACATTGATGGAGATTTGCTGCTAGTTCCTTGGAGGTCTTTGGCTTGGGGGAGTCTGACTTCTCCTTGGATGGATGATTGTGCTCACTTCTTGGTGGTCTTCTCACATGTGCTTGCCTTGTTGATCACCCCTTGGTTGCACTTTTGGATGGTTGTGGAGCATGCTATCTCATTATGGTATGGTTGATATGCTTATCTTGGATATGAATGATGGTTCTAGCCCCCAAGTGGTTAGATGATGGTGTTAGGAGGTAGATGTTTCATGATGTGGTTGATATTTCCTACTGACTTGGTGTGTTGATGTATGATGTTGGTGTCACTAGGAGGAGGTCTTCTACATGGTCCTCATGTGTTGGATGTGTGATGGTGAACACACTTGATGATTGGATAGGTTAGCACTTCGTTATTTCTCCTTCTGTTATGTTGTTGCTATGGTGGAATGATTCTTGTTGCCTTTGTGGGATTTTCCTAGGTGATATAACTTCACGATGTAACATTTGTTAGACATAACCTAGGGGGGGATGTGTTTGATGATGTAGTACCCTCATTGATGTGTTATTTCCTAAGTTTGAGTTAGAGGGGGGTTAGTACATATGATTTGATGGTGATCTAACCTTTTTACTAAGGTTGAATGATGACTTTTTATGTAATAATCCCTTGGTGGTGGTGCACCTTAGGTTGGGATTTATGTTTTGTTTTTATCATTGTGGGGTTTTGCTAGGGAGAACATCTTTTATTTACGTGATACAACACTTTATTAGAGTGTACCCTTCCTTGGCACACATGTTCATGGTGATTAATCAGTTGGTGACTATTCAAAGGGTGATTATGGTTTTATTTTAGCATTAACCTTTGTGCACACATGTTAAGGTTGATTTAGTTGTTCAATGCTTAAACTAATCTAATTTATCCAGTTTAAGGTTAATAGCTTGGGCGCCCTACTTCATTGCCTTTCTTTTCACACTTGAAGGGGTTAGTTGGAATTGGTTGAGGCTTTCTAGTAGTGTGACCCCCTTCTTGGGCACAGTTCTAAGGCATGCAATATTTTATTTGTTTCTTGGAGAGGTTGGCACACTTCTCTAGGGTGCACTCTCTTGGGTTTGTTGGACATCTTTATGACATGGCATATGGAGGGATATTTTATTGATGAGTTCTAACCACCTTAGCACATTCTCGTAGGACACACTTAATTGGAGAGCATTTTATTATTTGTGGGTGGTTGAGTTAGTTACATGGCACACTCTTCCAGCGTACACCTCTCCTAGGTTCTCTCTCATCTTTATTGCATGGATATTTCAGCTACACTTGGCAGCGTTTGACCTTCATTGGAGAACACCCTCACCTCTTTGACTTGGCACATATATTATCTCATTTGAGGTGGTTATGGAGGGCATTCATTGGGTAGGTGTGTGACATACTTGGAGGGGCACGTGTGTGGCTTTTGCATGCATATTACTTGGTCTTCTTTCTATTTTTGGAGATTCTTCTTGGAGGGTGCACACGTTGTTTCTTCCTTTCTATTTTTGGAGATTGTCTTGGAGGGCACACTTGTGGAAACTTATTATATTATTTTTTCACTCATGCATCTTGGAGGGCGCACCTAGTGGGCTCTTCTAGGTGGACCTTGAAGCACATCCTCCTATGTTGAGGTTATTTTTATTATATCTTGTATGCATGCATCCTTGGAGGGCGCACCCCATGTGGACACCTAACATCTTGATTTGGTATTGTACCTATTTTTAGTGGTGTGCTCCCTTCATGAGCATTATTTAGTGCATGTTACTTACTATTTTTAGATCGGGCGACCTCTTTTGGAGAGGCTAGTGTCCACATGCCTTGATATTGTCAACCATGGATCTAACTACTCCAATATTTTACAATTTGTTGAATTGTCATGGAGTTAGTTAGAAAGATAATATATTTTATTGTATGAGAGACTTAACTCAGTCTATAGATAAGATAAGATAATTTTATTAATGTCTGACCGATGACCACAAAAGTAGGTCAAAGGGATTGCTAAGTACATTGATGGCAATACAATGCAGGAGTACCAAAAGGTCTCCTATAAAAGGCGATAGGAAGAAAGTAAAGTGCAATAAGGTAGAGTAGTAGAAAGTGAGAACTACCCTGAGGCATGAAAAACCTTCGGCCCTAAGCTCAGATACCTGCTCGAATGATGGGGTGCATTGTAGGAGAAGATCTAAGGGCAAAAAGAAACAAAAGAAAGGAACTAGATTTGTCATGGAATGGATCCATCTCTCCTACAAGCCGAGGTTGAATGAAGAAAGATGAGTATAGTTAGGTGTCCCGAGGGGGAATTGGTGTGGTTCCTGGATCGTCTGTTGCACTGCTAGCTGGTAGAAGTAGTGCACCGAGGTTTGGGGGATCTTGTCCGTCTTTTGGGAGAAGATCTGGTTTGGCCATGTCGTTGAAGTCTCGAGAGTCAAGGGAAGGTCCCACGGGTCTGCAATGATTTGGAGTTTGGGGTTGCGCTGGTGTCAGTCTATCTCTTAGTGCCCCTTCCTGAGGGTAGCACCGAGAAGGAGGTGATCCGCCGAATGGGGTCTGGTCTCGTAGGAGGCTGAAGAGTATGGGCTTGGAGCCTGAGGGCCTCCTGTATTTACAAGGCTAAACACCGCTGATATGGATACCTAAAGAATCTTGTGAGGGTCTTAGCCCCCCTGAATAAGCAATGAAACTGCCCCCTGAACTCATAATAAATGGGGCACCGGAAGATGAAGTGCTCCTCAGTCTCGACCTCCTGTAACTGGCATAGATGACAGATCATGACTGGTCGGTTGATCTGGTGGTTTGTCTCTACTCGAAGTTTATGAGAGCTGACTCTGAACTGGCCTAGAGGAATGTGAAGAGCATGTACCCAATGTCAGAATGTGTATTGTGGTCGAACGATGAGGTCATCCCTAAGCTCCAAGAAATGGACCGGGTGGAGTGCAGGTAGGATTTGAGGGTTGCATCCCAAATGGTGGATGAGAGGTAATCATATTTGGTAGAGGCATTGAGTAAGGAGAACTGAGTCTCGAAGGGGAGCATCTGTTGGAGGTGGGGTGGGCCCTAGGGGGGGGATGTGGGGGGAGGGGGGTGTTAGCTCAGAGAGAGAAGGAAAGAAGAGCATGGTTTGCGGGGGGGATGGGGGAAACAAAGAAGTGATGAATAAAGGGGAATAAGTTATGGATAGATAGGATGTAATCCACAACACTCACACCTCCTCCATGGGGACAACACGTGAAGAAGCGAGAATGTGGGAAACCCGAGAGCCCGTTCAAAATCAACAACTCCTGAGATTCCCTTAAGTGTAAAAGGTGCAAACCATAAGCTGTGAGAGGCCCCAATGCATCGTCAGACATCCGGTGAAGCCCCACTGATTCTGGATCGATCTCCTCAATGCAGAGGATGTCATTTGTCCGGTTGTGGAGAGGGATTTGGAGGGCTCTAGTGTGGGAGTTGAAGTCACCTAGGAGAACCACCTCTCTGACCGCCATGTGGGTGATGTCGACATATAAATCTATAAAGGGGTTCCCGTCAGGCCCATTATGAATGGCATATGATGAGGACGTTGGAGGGAAGTAACCAATGACAATGAAAATGTCCCTTGGGAGGGGGGAAACACCATGAACCCGAACCCTCATAAATCGATCAAACTCATCTATGGCGACCAAAGAAATCCTGCTACGGAGTGAATCTCTAACAAAGCAAGCAACTCCACCTGAACCTCTGATGCTACCCAAACTCCTCGTCTCCTGTCTACATGCTGAGAACTGATGGTATCTTGTAATGTCTGGGAGAGGTCGAACATGGCTCTTGTGCGTCTTGGTAATGAATAGTATGTCTGATGACCCAAGAGTGTCATACAGTAGGCTTGACGATGGTCAGAAAACCCCATTGTGGTTCCAACAACTATTGGAAATGCCTATGTCCTATTGTCTCTCCCAACGGGCCCGTCATTTGGAAGCCCTAGAATGTGGTACTCACCCGGGTGGAAAGAGTCCTTGATGACTGCTCTGAGGTTCCTGACGACTGCCCATTTCCTTGCATGGCATGCTGCTGTAATCTTCTCCCTGGAGTGTCTAAGCTCCACATTCTGTGATCTGGTGAGATCTTTGTCCAGGAAGATCTTACTAGGAAGGGAAAACAACTTTCTCTTAGCTTTGAGGGCTCGAAGTCGATCAACTGTAGCCCTGAACCAAAGAAAAAGAGTGGAGTCAGACCCCAACCAAGCTCTATCCAGAGCCACGTCCTGGAGGTCTAGATGATCCCTAATAAATGATGTTCCGATCACCATGGGGTCTGAGGAGGGAAGAGGTAGAGGAAGCCCTCTCACTTTGAGATTCAGTTCCCGTGCTCGCCTAGTTTGTTCTTCCATGAGTATAGCTTGTACCACCTCCTCGACCGCTGCTAGGGGATTTTCGCCATTAGAGATTCTGGAGTTAGAGAAGTGATGATGTATCAAGCTTAGGAATTGAAACTTCATGGAGCTCCTTCGTACTACCATTCTTGAAGATTAGTGGAAGATTGAGGTATTGATCCACTTTGGTGTATGGTTTATTTATGCTCTTCAATTTGTTGTTCATGTTGTTGTAGATGCTTCTTGTTGTCATTCTCTTATAAAGGCTTAGTAATGAATTCATTCATCTAGGAATAAAGCAATGTGAGGAGGCTGTCCCTTTTTCTTTATTTGCTGTTTTATTTCTGCACTTGTTCTCCTTTCTTCTATAAATTAAGTTGCAGATTTGGAAGGACATTTCAGCCTTTATAATTTGATTGATGAGTGGCAATCTCAACCTTACAAGACTAGTTTTCTACAACACATTTCTAGCAAATAATTAAGGTTCAATTGTATCGAATTAGGCCCTTTTTCACCTTAAGTACACGCCTTAAAGATGAATGTATCAAATTGTTATAACAATAACACTTACTGCTATAACAATAACACTTACTGCTATGAGAAAAGATTTTGATATAACAAGAGTGAAGTGCTACAACTGTCAATAGAAGGGGCACTTTGCCAGAAATTGTCCAAAGATCAGAAAAGGACACAAGGGTAAATATTGTGCTTCTATTGCTGCAGAAGATGAGTCTCAAAGGACGAAGACTAAAGGTGCTTCCAATAATCAAGAGACCAAGAGGGAATACTATCTTATTTCAGCGCTCTCCGGTTCTCTTTCAAACAATGTTGAATCCTGGTTGGTGGATAATGGAGCTTCCAGGGACATGACATGAAATAAAGGAGTCCTTGCAAACTTGAAAGAGAAGAAGTTCTCTGCTCAGGTAGAACTCGAAGATAATGCTAGCTATGCAATTGAAGGAATTGGCTCAACATCTTTTCAGCTAGAATCTGGAGGTGAGTTGCACATTGAGGAGATCCTGTATGTTCCTGGTTTAAAGAAGAATCTTATTTATGTTGCAGTCTTGGAAGATAAAGGTTACATGGTGACCTTTATGGACAAGAAAGCTCTCTTATGGCCTAAGAATGAAGAGCTAAATTCAACAATTGTGATTGCAATTAGAGAGGGAGGTCTCTACAAGCTTCCATGACATATCCAAGCATTGGTTCATGTTTCAATTAGTCCATCTGAGTTGTGGCATCAGAGGTTTGGACATCTTCACTACAAAGCGCTCCCCGGACTACAAAAAATGGTAAGAGGAATGCCTGTTTGTCATTTTGAACATGATGGTATCTGTAGAGGTTGGTTCTTGGTAAAAACACAAAGAAGTCTTTTCCTAACAGTAACAAAAGGTCTAAACGAATTCTGGATTTAATACATTCAGACATATGTGGGCCAATGTCAACGCCTTCCCTGAGTGGATGTCTTTATTATGTGATTTTCATAGATGACTTCTCTAGGAAATCATGGATCTATTTTCTAAAGGTGAAGAATGAAACTTTCAGTAAATTTCTAGAATTCAAAGCATTGATTGAAAACCAGATTGGAAAACACATGTGTGCTTTAAGGACTGACAATGGTGGGGAATTTGAGTCTCATCATTTTGATGACTTCTGTAAAGAAGCAGGAATCAAGAGACAACTAATTGTGCCCTACAACCCTCAACAAAATGGGATTGTTGAGAGAAAGAACAGAACAATCTTTGAGGCAGCAAAAGCTAAGATGTGTGATTAGGGCCTTCCCACATCACTATGGGCAGAAGCCACAAGCATTGCAGTTTATAATCAAAATAGAAGTCCTCATGCTATTTTGGGGGAAAAGACTCCATAAGAAGCATTTACTGGCGAAAAGCCAGAAGTGGGACACTTGAGGATTTGCGGATGTCCAGTTTACATACACGTGCCAAAAGAGAAGAGAACTAAGATGGAGCCTTTTGGGAAGAAAGGAACTTTTGTTGGGTACGGTGAAACATCCAAGGCCTACAGGATCTATGTTCCAGGCCAAAGACAAATTGAGGTAAGCAGGGATGTAACATTTCATGAAGAAACTGCATTTATGCAATCTAAAGAGTTGCAGCTGGATACAGAGATGGAGGAACCTGAAGAGCCATTGGATCAGTTTGATACTGTGGATCCAGTAGAACAGATAGTGAGACCTCTGGAAGTACCTCCTGCTAAGAGAAAACCTGCCTGGTGTAGAGAAATTCTGCGAGAGGCGGAAAAACATGCTACTCCTTCAGGTACATTTAGAGAGAGTAATAGACCTCAAAGATATTCAGGTTATGTGGCTCTTATGGCTCATTAGTGATGCAAAGCCCACCATCTACGAGGATGCTGCTAAGCAAGAAGTATGGAAAGATGCCATGGTGTAAGAATATCAATCCATCATGAAGAATGATGTGTGGGAAGTGGTTCCAAGATCGAAAGGAAAATCTGTGGTTACTTCTAAATGGATCTACAAGATCAAGCATGCAACTGATGGTAGTATTGAGAAATATAAACCCAGATTTGTGGCTCGTGGTTTTTCTCGAAAGGAAGGGATAGATATTAGATTATGATGAGACATTTGCACCAGTTTCAAGGTATACTTCCATCATAACCATTATCTCTCTTGCTTCAGTTCTGGGTTGGAAACTTCACTAGATGGATGTAAAGACAACATTCCTCAATGGCCAAGTTGAGGAAGAAGTGTATTTAGAACAACTAGAGGGCTTCGTGGTTCATAGAAAAGAATCACATGTCTGCAAATTAAGGCAAGAACTATATGGGCTGAAACAGGCACCAAGGGCTTAGTATGCGAGAATTGACAGTTATCTTCAGAACCTGGGTTTCTCCAAGAGTGCAGCTGATCCCAACCTGTATTTCAAGGTAATAGAAAATCATCCCTTGATTTTGGTTCTATATGTTGATGATTTGTTCCTTAGAGGAGAGGAACAATTGATAGCACGGTGTAAGAGGGAGCTCACTTCTGAATTTGAAATGAAAGATATTGGACTCATGCATTACTTCCTTGGTTTGGAAGTGTGGCAAAGAACAAATAAAATTTTCCTTTCTCGAGGAAAATATATAGTTGATATACTGCGTAGATTTGGTATGTTAGATTGTAAATCCATGTTTGCACCCATGGTATCTGTTAACTGTTGATAACTACTGTTAACTGTTGATAACTACTGTTAACTGTTGATATACTACTGTTAACTGTTGATAACTACTGTTATCTGTTTAAGCACTCAAAATTTCAACAACTTTTACATCATACAGGGGTGTTAGATTTTGTTGCAACACTATCGAAATGCAATTTCTCAATAGAGATTCAAACAAATTTTTTATTTTGTAAGTACAAGTACCTTTACATCAATGCTTGTCAACTTTTCTCTTCTATAGGTAGTCGACTTGCTCTGCCCTACATGTTAACAGGTTGAATTTCTTCTCTGCAACCTATCCTGAATGCGATTTGTCATGGCTCGGACAATCCCACAGTGGCTTCATTCATTGACTAGAATGAACTAGTTTTGACAATCCTCACGGCTTCACAAATTACTCCACACAGAATCACACATAGGCTCTTCATGGTGGTCCAAGGTGCCCAAGGTGACTCTGTTTGCTGACTAGGACATAATAGTCCTCATGACGTTGCTGTGACATCATTACATGGCTTCTTCTTATGGTGTCGCACAAGCTTGGTCTCTGGCAATTTTCTTAGCCCCGACGACACACGACTCTGACAATTTCCTTTACTGGGATGACTCTCACAGCATTATGGGATTTTGACAATGGCTCTAACAACTCCTAAGTTGTCATCATCAAAACTTTTCAGAGATTCACTTTTTAATAAAAGAAATACTCATCTCAAAGTTTTGTGTCCAATTTGTTTCCATCCAATAGTGATATGTGTTGTTGCAGTTTCTTGAACCATCACTAAACTAACCAGTGCCTAGGTCTTCACTTGCTTCCAACCTCGATTTCTCAAGCGCGGTTCTGATACCATATTAGGTTTACACACAGAGAGGAATGGGTGGAGAAAACAAAAAGGCAGGGAATATGTATTCATATATTATTCCATATCTCAAAAGTTTTGTTTACATACATGAGAGATGAGAAAGAGAGGTTACATAACTTATTTCTTGTTTATTTTGAATTATTATTAAAGTACTTATTATTAACCTATTGCACTATCATTAAGTGAACATAACCTAAATAAATAAAGCACTAACTGACCATTAATTAAGTAACTATGCTAACAAGAAAATGAAAAAGAATAAACTTAGAGCACTGAAACATCTGGATAGATCTCTTATAATTAGAAGAGAACTATTCTGTATCCAGTTATTTCTTATTTGTCTCTGCTTTTAGAATAGTAACGCTTTGTTTGCCACGTTATTGAAGTTATGTTTTGTGAAATTGTTGTGTTTTCTTCTTTTGCCATGGTTTCTATTTAAGACCCTGGTTTGATCATTTGGTGTGGACCTACATTTACCAGTTCAAAATTTAAGGTTAAGGTATGGTAGGCTAAGTTTTTATTGTTATTTTTGTTTTCCAGGGTTGTGCTTGCTCCTCAAGTTCAAGTTATAAATGGTCAGATCGTTATCAATGAAGAGAGCCTTGTAGTTTCCCATCGTGAGTTGAATGT
>ML788684.1:118665-128773 GCA_009831015.1 Picea engelmannii | reverse complement strand
TTATTTGATTTATTTCCTTATATAATTCACTTGATTATTATTTTTTTTTCCGAAGAAAAAAGATGTAACTCTTTCCATTGCTTAAAAATGAAAGAGATACAAATAGAAATCAGTGTAGCAAGGCATCATGGCACATTGCATAGTTTTGGTACTCAATCTCTATGTCTAGAAATCATCTTGTTGGTCACAATGTGTTTTCCATGTGTGCATTGCAATTAATCCAATTTAGAAGGGCACAATTGTAACTTCTAAGCATAGTTTAGAAGGGACTGTATTACCTTGTAAGCAATTGAGGTTAGTTTGTCCACTTGGCAATGTTTTCTTACTATTCTGATGCTGTCAATATTATTATCCGTTGGCTATTCATGATATAAAATGTCTATTATTATTTACTATTGAAACATTTGTGGTTTATCCCATAGATGAAATAATCGTAATTGAAAGGGGTCCTGAGAAGATTAAATCAGCAGTAATCAGGAAATAATTGGGAAAAATCGGCCAATCTTGGTGTGCTTGTAGTGTTAAATTAAATAATTGGGATTATGGAAATAATTGAATTGTTGATTGCATTGGGATCAATTTGATTAATCAGAGATTATTTCATCTATGGTTTATCCATCCATGTGTTTTCTCCATTATTTATTTTTGGTACAGTTTCTTTCTTTTGTATCATTCAATTAATGGTTGTATGATATTGTTACTCAAAAGTACAGCCAAAGTACATTGCATTTGATAGGAATCTAACTGTAGTAATCCTTACGTATATGCTTAGCTCAATAGAAGTGATAATGGGTCATTTTTACTGTTGAAAAATGGGAAATAGATTTTTGATTGAAGTTATTTGAACGATTTATCTTGTCATACCAGCACCAACTTTGCGTGTAATTTGAGTAAATGAATCTTTAATCAGGAGTGTTAAAAGTAGATTTTGGTGGTCTTACAGATTTTTGTGGGTTGTTCCCATATTTACCTTTTCGATTCATAAAAGGCTCTGCTCTTGACAGGACCGGATAAGATTTCTGACATTCTTTTTTTTATCTTCTCTTGGAATCTCTAAGCTTGTATAATGAATCAGGAAGCATGAAATAGCAATTTTGAAAAAATACTTGTATATTTGGATTATGATGCATGTATCGATTTCTTTGGCAGATCACTCTCATTTTGAGATGCTTATTGATCGATTAAGGATCTCATCTGCACATGTGGAGCATGATAATCACGATCAGAAAATTTTTGCATCCATCGCTTTGGACAATGTGCCAATAGAGGTAATATGAAATTGACATGTAATGCATCTGGCATCTAATTTTACTTGCATTGGGTATAAATGCCTCAAACCACTGCCTGAATGGATACAAATTATGATGTTGCATCAACGCTTGTGATCCTTATCTTTGTCCGGCATGCTTGATGTTATACAGCAGTGTGTTAACGACGAGTGATAATTATCTCAACTTTTTAGGGCAGAATATTAAATGCACTGAGATTGTTGTAAATTATCATATTGTTAAACCATCATATATTCCATTTTTCAGTCCCTGTTTCATGCTTTTACAAATTTCACTCTCTTTATGAAAATGGAAATGTGAAACTCCTCTCCTGGTTGTTGTGCAACTTTAAACGACAACTTTGTATCTGAATTACTGCTTTAAGTAGTTTCCAAATATTGCAAAACTTATGATAATTAAACATTATTTGTTAAGTTACCAGGATTTGGATCCGGATATGGATACAGGATTCACCAGTTTTTTTTGAAAAACTCCAAACAATATAAATATGTTTTTTTAAATACGTTTTTATTATTTTGAAAAACAAAAAAAATATATACAAAGTTTTAAATATATAACATATATATGAAAAGTTAGGTTAAATGGGTTTAGCTTGGGTGGTTGGGAGGAATGATTGTTATCCTCCCCACCCAGGTTCAATTCCCACAAATAACATGTTGAACTCATAACGAGTGTATTTAAGAGCTTTATTTTTTATAAAATATATAATATTTATAATACATATAAAAATAAATGTTAGATTAATAAATTTATAATTATTTTATACCACTTAAATAATTTATAATTAATTATAACATTACATTAGTTAAGTTGCTATCAACTTTACTTTTAATATGTAAGTGTTTTATAAACTTCTAATTAAAATATGTAAGGGGCCGTATGCATTAACGTTTATAATAGCTGGAAAGCTCCATTCTTACGGCCCCTGCTACTGCTGCCCTTACTCGGGTTCTTTTATCTGGCTTGCTTAAAGGAAAGGCAAGGTAATGATATATCTAGGCAGGCAGTCCAACCCATAGGTCGAGCTGGATATTAGGGGGCGGTAGAACCATGGATAGGTTTTACTCCACGAATGAATACGAGAGAGAGAAGAAACTTATCTATCTGTTAGGTTAGGTAGGCTGGCAGTTAAGAGCTGGACTAAATATATATTTGTTTATTGGACCCGGTTAGCAGTGACCATGGAAGGAACTTATCAGGAAGCACTGCTAATCTCGAAGAAAGGTCAGATTATTACTTCTTATTTGTTTAGAGTCGGGTGTACCGTTTACCCACAACGAAGGGGCCGTCCCCCACTAGGTTAGACGCTGATTGGGTGTAACAAAAGAAAGGCAGGTGGCCACGGGTTACAACGCACTCTTCGCACAACAAATCCACTTAGCAGTTAACTGTTTAATCCATTTATTATCACGACTATTGCCATCATCGCGTCCGCCGATTTTTACCCCGTTCGTTGGCATTGACGTTTTGGCGTTGTCATGGACGTATCCTAAGCGGATCCGTATCCCAACCGGGGATCTGCGGATCCAGCCCCCGACCCTGACGGATCCGGTAACATAGACCCTGACTGGTTTCTTAGGAGGTAATGGGGGCATCAAATACAGCTGTTAGAATTTGTATCACTATATTCTCCACTTATTTTCCAGTCCCAGATTGTATCGGAAATAGGAGCCTTTAGTAAGTAGTTTCCAAATATTGCAGAACTTATGACAAACAAACATTATTTGTGATCTTTTTGAATCTATTCTTGTTGCACCTGTACCTTATTTGGATATCACAATTCCTAATATTAGTTATCTTCGTGCAACTCAGGATTTGGTTGTCATTGCCTCACTCTAAGATACTCTGGGATCACACTGACTAACTTCTTAGGAGGTAATGGGGGCATCAGATACAGCTTTTAAAAATTGTCTCCCTATATTCTCCACTTCTTCTCCAGTCCCGGTCTCCAGATACTTCATTACCGTCATATCATTGCCGAAATCAGAGAGCTATCATTATTGTCTTGTATTTATTTGGAGTGCCATATTTCCTCAACTAGCTAAATATTGTTGTGATATATCATATTTCTCATTTGAATACATCCTCATATCCAGTGGCTATAAGTTAGAATTATGACCTGAAGAATATGGGCCCCATCAGGTGGAATTTGGTTGAGGCCTGCAATAGGTTTTACTATATAACAAGTAATTTGTTCAATTAACAATTGAGCTGTTGTAGGGCAGGTGTGGCAGTGTAGTACAAATGGGAAGATCCAGAAAAAAACAGTACAGCCAATATTGAGAAATATAATAAAGAAATGGGTACATGCAGGGAAAGCAATGGTTGTCCCAGTGATGGTTCCACATTTTCTAAAAACATCTCTGTTTCTAGTCAGAATTTGAAACTCTTGTGCTATTCTGCCTATACCGATATCTTACCATTGAAAGATACATCCCTGTGAACACATGCCCCCCTAATATTGTCCGAGCATAAAAATCTGGAGAAAAACCAACATGTAGTATCATATGAAATGCAATCTAAAACCTATTTATTTAACAGCTATAAAATAAAAAAATATTCAGATCACAAATTGTATCTATTATATATCTGACTTGACTTTAATCCCATTAGCACTGTTCTGACTTTAGAGCCTATATATGAAAATCTGTTTTTAGTTTTTGAAGCTAAAATCTGCTCATTTAGCAGCTGCAAAATAAAACCTTATTCCGAGATTCACAACTCCAGATGCACTGTCTCTTGGTATTGCATGTTCAACTGAGTTCTCAATATGGAACCAGCCCAATACTCATGATGAAGAGAAGTTGTGATTCATTTCTTAGTTCATGATTACAATACATTTAAAGTCGCTTTGGATCCCCCCTCAGGCCATGCACGAGGTTGGTTCTTAGAGGCATCTTGGCTTCTCTAGTCGATGACTATCTCCCCAAAGCTCCTTCCCTCGTTCAATTTCTCCCTTGATGCAATGGGCCATCTCTTGCCGTCTAGACAAGTACTGAAACATGCTATTAGAGAGGACATCTACAAATTGTACATTCAGGTCGCTTGAATCTCACCTTTGACGAGTCCCGACTCAAAGATGTCCTTCTATCTAGAGCACTTTTTGGAGCTGCGGGATGGCATCATCATTCACCCCTTTGATATGCACAGGGATTGGATGCACTCACTTAGGATCCCTTTGGGACAACTCCGGGTCGGTTCTCATCGACTTTGGATTGAGATGGACCACCAATACCATGGTCTGATAGGATCTGCTAGATGTGCCACCTACAGGAGTTGGAGACAGAGATGCATCTCATTTTTAGGTGTCCCCTATACTATGAGATAGAGGATGCTATCACTACCACTATAAGGACACCTGGGGCTCCCTCTCTACTTTCTTCCGATACCAGGACTAGAGATGCCTAGCCCTTTTCATTAGGGAGATCTTCAACCATAGATCTTAGTTCTTGCACGCCATGCCTTGCCTTGGGATGACCAGGAACGATCACCTCATACTCTCATGTTGACCCATTAGATCAGAACAACAAGCGACGGGCAGAGTCCCAGAGTGTACCATATAGTAGATTGGTGAGACCTCGTGTCTCTCCTCAGCCTGTCCCAGAGTGTACCATACAGTAGATTGGTGAGACCTCGTGTCTCTCCTCAGCCTCCCCCTCTGGGAGACCGAACAATATCATCAAGATCGGCTCAGAGGTGCTGATGTTCTGAACAATACATCAATCCATACATCCTTAGAGAGTTAGAGGGATCGGTTCCAGATGGATCGAAAGCATGGCGCCTCCCGTCCGTCAGATTACTTCCCAGATCTAGAGGAGCAACCAAAGATCTATCCATAGTTTCTATCTTTCGACCACAGATGCTAGGAGTATCCCCTGCTCCTACATTCCCCTTGGATCATATATTTGGAACCCCTGATGGTTCCAGAGGACTCCGACAGCGAGCTAGTGCCCAATTCGCCCCCCTCGCACTTGGCCATTAGACTCGGGAGACCTTGACATCATTAGCCTCGTCATTAGATCTCTCTCTCTCTCTCTCTCTCTCTCGACAGACTCTTGAGTTGTCCACTTTTCTAGTCTTGGACATACTCACTTGTATTTTGGATCGCCATACCTTTGTCACGGTCATTTATATGTGTTTTGAGGCTGTACTACTGCAGGTTTCTTTCTTTATGTTATTTTCGGCATTTTGTAGGAGCTGTGCTTGCACTCCCACATTGTATTCATACTTGCTGTATTCTTCAGTCACATTGACATGCTTTTGTGGTCATTTGTTGAACATTAATAAAATTATCTTACCTTATCTTATATTATCTTCATCATCCTTTAAGAGGTGCCCCCGTCATGGTATTTCATAATAATGGATAGGGATGTTTTATTATTTTGCATTTGAAATATATTTCTTAGATGCACAACAATCTTGAAGTGGAAAATATGTCAAGCTCTAGACTCTCTCAGGCAAAAGAAATTTCTTCCTTTATTTAGGGAGATGTTTTGTCTATTCTTACAAACACACAATCATAGACATGAACTTGAGAGAATGGATTAATTTATTATTGAATGATGCAATGTCTCCTTACATAGTAGACGAGAGAGGAGTAGTTTTGTAACTCCTAGAAACCTAATCTTTTAATGACTACATTTATTACATCAATTTATTATAAAGACACTAAGAGTTTATTATACGTCTAATGTAGGCCTACGTCCTAATTATGACCATTATATCTAACACCCTCCCATAATGGTCATATTTCATAAAAATTACTTGTTCCAAAACAAAGACAAAACTTTGGACAAGCAAGATGTTTGCAACCCACTCCAAAGTAAGGTATTCAATCAATAATTGGAGTTGAACTATATCCTGCAAGGTTGAAGAAGTATAAATCATGTCTGTTGATTTTACACCTATATCTCAGTCACCGAGATTGCTGCCAATAAATTATCTTAACCAGAAATTATCAATGCTGATATAAAATCTGAATTTATGCAGTAACCTACAGCTGAAATATAAAACAGAAATATAACAGCGGAAGCACACAGAACCAAGCATATAAAAATTACTAGACACCAGATATTACCCTGAAAACCCGTGTGGGGAAAACCAACAGAGGGCTTTTATTGAGGCTTTAGAGAAAGGTTACAGAAGCAAATTTTTTTCAGTAAATCTTACAGAAATAATCATCTCTCTCTATCAGTTGTACGGCCCTGCTAATCCAGCTGTACGACATGTTGATCTAGGCCTCTTTCTTCTTCTGTACGACCCAACAATCATTACTGTACGACCTGCTGAAAGTCCCTCCTTCTGGTTGTTGTATGGCCTGAGTATTTTAGCCTCTGTTGGCTGCTGTACGACCTGCACAGGAATGACTCTTTGCTTGCTGAAAAATACGGCCTGAAATAGCCCAGTATACTCCAGCAGATGTGGGCTCTACTGCTGCAAGAAATCCACCTTTGCAAGCTGCTTTAGATGCCCTGAAATCACTCCTCAGCTGGCTGCACAAACCACTCAGCCAGTTTCCCTTCTTCCTTAGTCTCAAGCCCACTCCTTCAGCTCACTTGCAATCACACAAATGAGAATGTGTTCTGTCCTCTCACCCTCAACCTCCTTTTATCTCCCTAGCAGCCCCCCTTTCTCCTTGAGATGTGTGCCCAACCTTGGGCCTGAATGGCTGAGATTGAGGTGCCCCTCTTGGGCTGGACCCCACTCTGCACTAAGTGGTGCGCCCCCCTTGGTATGGGCCCCACAATCCACCCAACCACCTTTGTGAGGTGCACCCTCTCTCCTTGAGCCCCACATTCCACTCAAGGAGGAATTTTTGGTTGCAAGCCTAAGTCTAACTTAAGGATGAGATAAAAGGTTGATCTGGGCTATTAAGGTGTCCATCGGCTGGCTTAGGACACATAGGCACAACTGAGACACCAACTGAGCTAAAAAACTAACACTCCCTCTTAGCGAGGGAGGTGTCTCCACCATGATCAATCTTTGATCTAATCAAATCTGTTGCTGTTGCTGTAGCTGCTCCCTCTGAACCGGAAGATCCACCTGCAACTTCTCTTGCACTCTGATCTAATGTGTTGTTCCGCTCAACCATCAATGTCAAGTCATACCAGCTGACTTTCTTCGACACTGATCTTTGATCCAGGATCCCCCTGGACCCGCCTACAGGTTGTCTCAACACCTTGTACATCATATCTTGCCTGATGCCAAGCTCCACTGCTGCATCCAAGGCATCTCCCTTTGCCCATATGAGCACATGTCCATCAACGAACATTACATCATACCCCATATCCTCCAGAGCTGATATAGAGAGCAAGTTAACTTTCACCTCTGGCACATACATCACCTCATCCACCTCCAAAGACACTCCTGACTCTAGCTGGAATCTGACGCATCCAACCCCCTTTATTGCATGCCTGGTGCACGCTCCATGCTTCACATGGCAGTCTGAGCCGGTCTTCAAAACACTAAGGAACACCGACCTCATTCCCGTCATATGGCGAGATGACCCACTGTCCACGAACCATGCCCTGCTGTCCTCAAACTCAACCAATCAGCTGCTGCTAGAAAGAGTGGCGACCAGAGAAAATTCGTCCTCGAATTTTTCTGCAAACGCATCCATCTCAGTAGATGCTGTAGTTGCTACCTCCAACTCCTTCTTCTTCTTGTTAGGACACTTGCTGGCATAGTGGTGTAATATTTTGAGGAACTAAAGGCTGCCCAATAGGTTTGTCATATGTCCTTTTGTTGGGCTCTAAGTTTAAGGTTTCAAAGCTATCCTAGCTGCTGTTTTAGGACAACAAACAGGTCTGAAAATTCTCCCCTCAAATCTGCCTTTAAACTGATGATTGGATGCTCTCTAAGGTGCCATTGCAAGTGTTTTCCATAACCAAGGTTAGCGCATGTACAATCTGGTTTTCTGTCCTCTTGCTGATTTATCCTTGCTAGTCTGCACAACAAGTCACTTGGCTGTTTTGTACTTAGAGGCTGAGTTCTGATACCATGTTGATTTTACACCTATATCTCAGACACTGAGATTGCTGCCAATAAATTATCTTAACCAGAAATTATCAATGCAATAACCTACAACTGAAATATAAAACATAAGTATTACAGCTGAAATATAAAACAAAAATATTACAACAGAAGCATACAGAACCAAGCACATAAAAATTACTAGACACTATATATTACCCTGGAAACCCCAGTGTGGGGAAAACTAGCAAAGGAGGGATTTTATTGAGGCTTCAGAGAAAGGTTACAGCAATGAACTTTTCAGTAAATCTTACAGAAAGAATCAGCCCTCTCTATCAGCGGTACGGCCCAGCTAATCCAGCTGTACGGCCTGCTGATCTTGGCCTCTTTCTTCTTCTGTACAGCCCAACAATCACTGCTGTATGGCATGCTGAAAGTCCCTCCTTCTGGTTGCTGTATGGCCTGAGTATTTCAGCCTCTGTTGGCTGCTGTACGGCCTGCACATAAATGGCCCTTTGCTTGCTGAAAAATACGGCCTGAAATAGCCCAGTATACTCCAGCAGATGTGGCCTCTACTGTTGCAAGAAATCTGCCTCTGTAAGCTGCCTCTGTAAGCTGCCTTAGATGCCCTGAAATCACTCCTCAACTGGCTGCACAAACCACTCAACTAGTCGCCCTCCTTCCTCAGCCTCAAGCCCACTCCTTCAGCTCACTTGCAATCACACAAATTAGAATGTGTTCTATCCTCTCACCCTCAGCCTCCTTTTATCTCCCTAGCAGCCTCCCTTTCTCCTTGAGATGTGTGCCCAACCTTGGGCTTGAATGGCTGAGATTGGGGTTACCCTCTTGGGCTGGACCCCACTCTGCACTAAGTGGTGCGCTCCCCTTGGTATGGGCCCCACAATCCACCCAGTGACCTTCATGAGGTGCGCCCTCTCTCCATGGGCCCCACATTCCACTCAAGGAGGAATTTTTGGCTGCAAGCCTAAGTCTAACTTAAGGCTGAGATAAAAGGCTGATCTGGGCTATTAAGGTGTCCATCAGCTGGCCTAGGACACATGCACAGCTGAGACACCAACCGAGCTAAAAAACTAACAATGTCACCATTCTTTTTTCTGACCATTGACTCACCAGCCAAATGAGAGCCAGTGTTGGCTGAATAGACAGCCTTTCCACCATTGACATAGGACTTGGCTTGTTCACCGAACTCACCTCAACATCTTGGCAGTTCAACATATTAAAGTTTTGTTTTTGCTTCTCCGAGGAAGCACCTACTTGTTTTACTGCTTCATCTTCACTCTCCTTGAGGGTGTTCCTCTCTTCATGAAACTCAACAGATAAAGCATAATGAATCTGCTGCTTACTTTCTCATTTCTACACGTTCTCTCTTGTGACTATCAACTTTTCTTTACCATCCACCAATCAAAACAACCCATGTTCTTCCACACCAAAAGAAATCATCTTTTTTCTCCATTTATCAAAATAAAACAACTGTTTTTTCTAAAGGAAACATCTAAGCATGGGCTATGCTTCATAATCCAACTGACATAAAGTAAAATTTTCTGCAAATTAGGGACGTAGTAGCAATGTTGCCAGAGCACGAAGCGAAGCGTCGGGAGCGTCATTTTCAAAAAATCCTCAGAAGCGAAGCGTCCCGGAAGCGTCTATTATATATATATATATATAAATTTTTATATATATTGCGTTTATATTAAAAAAAACATGCAGAAAGACAAATTAGTTGCAGAATATATGAAAACATGCATATTTGTACATTGTAACATTAAAATGGCATCCATAGTAGTAAGTAGTAGTACATCAATGATTAATCATTCGAGCATCAACCA
>ML788684.1:64398-74742 GCA_009831015.1 Picea engelmannii | reverse complement strand
TAAGTGCAATAAAAAGATGGAGGGGAAGGATTCAAAGACTAAACCAAGCTTAAGAGATAACATGGGAAATTCACAAGGAAAGGAGAAGGAATAGGTTAATCTTACATGACACTAGAAAAGGTGAGAGTGTGATATCTAAGTTAAGGAGTCTGATTTTTTCTATTAATTATGATGGGGATTGTATCCAAAGCATGAAGAAAAAAATACCATTTAAGATCAACAACTAGACAAATACAGGGAGGAAAAGTAGTACTAAAGAGGGATTGGACTATATTCCATATCAATCTACAGTGCACTCTAGACAACATAGGAGGTCTTTCCTAACCCTAGCTAAGCAGAAGGAAAGAAAGGAGATCTAGAAAGGCAAATGATAAACCATCATTGGGTCCTATAGAGCACAAAAAGTATCTTCAAGAGGTAGGAAATTATTTTACTCTTCTTAAACATTTGTGGGTGTTGGACAAGCATTGTGGAAATAATATTCAGAAAAATCCTATGGAAGAAGTGTGCAGAAGAAAAAGAAGAAGGAAGACAAGGAAGGTTAGGGAGCGCATAGTCGAGGCGCAGTTAAGAGTACAGCGCATAGTAAAAGAAAAAAAGCAGAGAATAAAGCAAGAGAAGAAAGCGGGTGAAAAGAAAGGATGACAGCATGACATGCTAAAGATAGAAGGACGCGTAAAATTTGGAAGATCGGCAGTCAAAGCGCAAAGGAAGCATGTAGAAGGAAAAGTAGCTCGAACAGCAAGTCAACTTGAGTTTTCCATAATTGTAATGGGGTTTTGGGGTGAGTAAAGTAGGGTTTTAAGCCCTAGAAATTATGTATAAATATGTAATGGGTTGGAAGAATAGGGGTTCTGTTGTGAGTAGTTCAGTTGTGTTGTTGTTATGTCACCTTGGTTCTGCATAGTTACTATTAAGTCTATGTCTGAATGTTAAGGAGATGTTACACAGAGAGAGAGAGAGAGAGGCTTGCACTGCAGGGTGTCTAGGCTAGGTAAAGGAGAAGATAACATGATGTATCTTTATAAGTACAGTGCACAAGCCTAAGACAATTACTGAATGCATAATAAAGAAGTTAGTCGTTGTGGACGTATCCCAAAGTTGGGTGAACCAAATTAAATATTGTGTTGTTGTCTTTTATGTGATGAATATTTTATTTATGCACGTTAGATTAGATTTGTTCTTTACATGATAGTTTGACAATCGGTATACAGTACTTGATTTATGTTGTAATCTGAAGAATGATGGTAATACGTAATTGAATTCGCTAAGTAAACTAAGAAGAGCAATTATCGAATAACGTGCACAAAGCAGATAATAAAGAATGTCAAAGATGATCACCTCACATTCTCTCACTGCTGCAAAAACTTAGTTCTTGCAGCCCCAATAGATACCGTGGGTGAGGCTTCACCTGCATGCGGGTGATGTCGAAAGAGTCGGTGTCTGAAGGGTTTTTTTGGTCAAAGATAACTCGAACCTAGGGTCTTACAGTCGTGCGCAGCGCCAACAAATGGTTATGTTGTTGGGACCTGGAATTTCTGATTGAGGGAATGTTTTGGAGGCCGACTAAAAAAGAAATGTCATAATGGTTAGAAAAGAAGGAACGAAAGTTTGTTCAAAAAGAGAATAGAAATCTTAGGATGAGTGACGAGCAATGGATGCAAAAGTATGTGTACACAGAGCTACATGAAATTTTCTTTGGTGAATTTCCAATTATTCTGACTGAGTGGCTAGAAAGACTAGTGGAGAATACTGGTAGGTACCGAATTGCAACGCCGAGGAATTGGACTCTTGATTTGGTAAGATAGTTGAATTTTGTAAGAATCAAACTTCTCGTGCAATTGATTTATGGTTGGATAGTATGTTAGGAGGATATATTACAAAATTTGTAGTAGATTGTACCCAGTGATACAGTGTTGCGGAAAGGCACTTCTTCAAAGGTCTGTGTGGAAGGTTCATGAAATCATTAGGTACGTGGATAAAGATGTCATTGTGTGACAAGTGCGTGATGACAATGGAGTCTGACTGCTAAGGGGCTTCGCGCACATAGGGACACTGGGGGATGACACGAGGATAGTCTGTGGAAAAAAGAGAGTGAAGGAAGAAATGAAGAAGGAAGGGAGGGACTGAGGATGTAGAGAACTAAAGAGGGTATACCAAAGGAAGAAGATGAGTTTAGAGAACTATACAGAGGAAGGAGGTATAAGAGGCGAAAGACCGAGGCTGAGAAAGGAGAGTCGTGCAGTGAGCCAGAGGGGAGAGGATCTTGTGCAATAGTCCAAATTGTGGAGATACCATACATAGGAGGAGAGGAAGAGGAGTTCCAATCCAATCCTATAATCAAAGAGTTGTGAATTCCTACTCAAATTGGGTCCTCTGTCGAATCCACAACCCCATGTGCATCACCACAATAAAAAATAACAGTCGAAAACTTATCAAAAGCACTTATAGTTAGCAAGGGAGGACATAGTAGTAGTAATCAAAGCAATGGAAGCAGTGCACGGATTCGGAGTCAACCAGCATCACGAAGAGGAGGGACTACACAAAGCAACATGGCAAGGGTAAACAACACCCTCAGACTACCTAAGTTCCAGGCAATTGGGTCAAAGGACCCGGAACAACATCTATTTGTCTGCGAGATAATTTGGGATGTTAAGAACGTCCAGGATGAGGTTGTGAAGAATGCGCAGTTGGCAACAACATTTAGAGATCGTGCGTTAGTCGGGTACATGAAGCTGCAGAGTACCACGCCTACAAGACAAGCCAAGACTTTGGCAGAAATAAGACAAGCATTGTTAAAGGAGTTCAAGAAGCCAAAGTCTAAGTCGCAGTATATTACATAGCTAAAGGAAACTAAACAGGGGCAAATTGAGTCGGTATGGGACTTCGATCTAAGATTCAAGGATCTAATGGGTAGACTAACTTTCCAGATCCTTGATCAACAGAATCAAGAGTGGTTTATTGTCGGACTCCTAACACACATTTTCAATCCCTTGATTCAACAGAAGGGTGTGTCACGACTCGAGGCTCTGGAAATTGCAATGAAATTGAAATCATCCCCAATAGGAGACAGTGGAGGGATGGTGCAAGTTCAGACGCAGTTGGTTGCATTGACGATTCAACCAGCGGAACTTACAAAAGGGAAGGAGAAATGCAAACAAATCTAGTGTACCAAGTGTAGGATTGAAGTCCATCACAAGGACAAATGTCCATCATTCACGTAGTATTTGACGACTGGAGCACCAAATATGTTACCAGGAGGGGGATATTGCGAGATATGTAAAAAATGGGGACATCATCCAACTAAGTGTCCATTACTATAGAAGTATCAGAGTATACCACAGAACTTATTTTCCAACTTTTGCAAGCCATTCGGACATGAAGAGAAGAATTGTTGCACGTTCGATTTGATAAGGGAGCACACTACAAATATGTACAAGATTTAGGAGGAGAATGTTGCGACAGAAGGAGGTGATCCACAATATAATAATCAGAGGGGATTCAATCCAGGGAACAGAGGAAATTTTGGTAGAGGTCAAGGAAAATTTGGAAGAGGAGGAAGAGGACCGATTATATGTTACAATTGTAATCAACCTGGACATTTAGCCCGCGACTGCTCAAATCTGTGTACAATGTGCACTTAATGTATAGAACTAGACCATGCGACAGAAGATTGCCTCAACTAGTTGTGAAATGGAAAGCAAGAGGGAATCAAAACCAGAATCCAGATCGAAATGTACAGAAGATATTAGCCGAAAAATGCAACGAAAAACCAAGAATAGCAGTTGTTACGCGTGGAGGAGCGAGAACAGGGGCCGATGTGATGAACGAAGGGAAGCAAGCTGAGCAAATGGGTAAGGAAGTCAGCTGGGCCTATGCCAACATTCGACCCTCATCAGGAAAAGGAGACATCAGAGGGCAAGAAAAGAGGTACTTGGAGAGGATTGGGGAGCATCAACGTCATATGTGTGGTAGATCAATGATTGTGCTAGCCTAGAAAAGTCAATTGGGAAGGTAAGTACTCTAAGAGAATTCCTTATAATTTGTGTAGAGCTGATGAAAGATGAAACTGTGTTGAATGCACTATATGAGATGATCGATCACTGCACGTAAGGAAGGGAAGCTCCCATTGCATAGAGGGTGGTGAATCAGGTACTACGCAGAAAAAAGACCAATGGAGAATTGAGGTTCAGTGCCCAAATTGGGGAATATGATGTGGATAATGTTATCTTGGATTTGGGGTCTAAGGTGAATGTATTACCTAAGAAGACCTGAGAAGTGATGGGAAAACCCAAGTTGGTCTGGTCTCTTGTTCAGTTAAGGCTCGCGGATCAGCACAAGATAGTATCAATAGGTAGATTGACATGAGTACCTGTGAACATAGATGGGGTGCGCAGTGAGGCAGATTTTGAAGTTATTGAGATCGTGGATGACATTCAACCATATCCAGCACTGATGGGACTTGAATGGGATTTTGACAATCAAGCAATCATTAACCTGAAGAGGAGGGAGATGATATTTGAAGTCGGAGATTTGAAAGTTATTGCACCATTGGACCCAACAAAAGGAAAGAGATACATAGAACCAGCGAGAGGAAACGACATTGACAACTTATATAGCATCATTGTGCGGACCTGATCCTTGCGCCATATTAGAACATAGTTATGTGATCCACCCAGGTATGATGGATTGACTAATATAAGCTTGTTTGTAAAGGCATTTGAGTTGCAGGTACCCAAACAACAAAGGTTGTTGGCACTAGACGTTGTCCTAAAAGCGACTCCAACCAGATGGTGAGTTGCACACAAAGAGGGAATGAAAGACTGGTCCCAGTGTAGAAGGCTAATGCAACTAAGATTTGGTGCAAAAGTAGAAGAAATTGTGTGGAAATATACAGAAATTGTGTGATCCAGCAAGTCACGTTGACCAGTGCAGAACCTTATGGAGTTCAGTACTAGAGATAGAATGGACGCACAGGTTTATACACACATTGGATACAATTATGAAGAACTAGTATTTGGAATTGGAAATGCGCAAAGAGACAGCCAACTAGGACGAATTGACTCAGAGGTTCAAGGTCACATTTACATTTGAACATGAATCTCCACTAATGGATGTAGCGTTAAAGGCTATTTGAACCAAGATCTTCTCAGAAGAAGGGTCAATGGAGGTGGTATCAGTCTACGATGCACACAGAACTGCCATGATTGTTCATGATTTATTGGAATGCTACAGCGTTGCTAAGGAAGAACGGGATGAGGAAGATCCTAGGAATGTGCAAGTACTTGAAACAGAAGGAGAACAGGAAGTAGAAAGACCAGAGCTTGAGTCTGCTACGTGCACACAACCAATAAAGACGCGGAAGGTAAACATTGGGATGACAGAGAATCCAAAGTTTGCGAAAATAGGGGATTACTAGAGTGATGAGATAGTAGAGAAGATTACAGACTTGTTGCGCGAATACCAAGACCTATTCCCAACAATATTTTCAGAGATGAAAGGGATAGTTGGAGACTTAGGTGAGATGAAGATTCATTTGAAACCAGGTGCTAAGCCAATGCGACAGAGACCTTACAAGTTAAATTCAAAGTAAAAAGAGAAAGTCAAAGCGGAAATAGACAAGATGTTGGATGCAGGAATCAATAACCGATGCAAGAATCAAAGTGGATCAGCCCAATGGTGGTACAAGACAAGAAGACAGGAGGAATCCGGATTTGCGTGGACCTGAGGAAGTTGAATGACCCTGGGTTCAAGTTATCTTGACCAAAAAAACCCTTCAGATACCTACCCTTTCAACATCACCTACATGCAGGCAAAGTCTCACCCAAGGTATTTATTGGGGTTGCATGAACCAAGTTTCTACAGTAGTGAGGGAATGGGAGGTGATCATCTTTGTCATTCTTACTTATCTGTTATATGTGTGTTATTATGTAATTGTTCTTAGTTTACTTAGTGAATTATGTTATGTACTACCATCACACTTCATATTACTACATAAACTAAGTGTTGTAATATCCATAATGATTATGCAACTATCATGTAGAGAACAAATCTAGTCTAACATGCATAAAGAGACTATTCATCACATAAAAGACATCAACACAGTAGTTAACGTAGTTCACCCAACTTTGAGCTATGTCCACAATGGCTGGCTTCTTTATTATGCTTTTGGTAATTGTCTCAGGCTTACGCACTGCACTTACAAAGATACATCATGTTATCTTCTCCTTACCTAGCCTAGCTACTCTGCATTGCAAGCCTCTCTCTCTCCCTGCAACATCTCCTTAACATTCAGACTTAGACTCAATAGTAACTCTACAAAACCTAGACGACAGAACAAGAGCACAACCGAACTGCTCACAGCGAAACCCCTATTCTCCCAACCCGTTACATATTATACATAATTTTTAGGGCTTAAAACCCTACTTTACTCACCCCAAAACCCCATTACAATTCAGGATAACTCAAGTTGACTTGTTGTTCGGGTTGTTTTTCCTTCTGCATGTTGCTTTTGTGCTCTGACTGTTGATCTTCCTACTTTTACACATCCTTTTATCTTTAGCACGTCAGGTTGTCATCCTTTTGTTTCCCCCTCTTTCATCTCTTGCTTTATTCTCTACTTTATTCCTCTGCTTTATTCTTTTTCTTAAGCTCAACTATCTCTACCAAATTCTTCTCTAAGTAACTGAGTAGGAATTTTACCCTTTTAAACATCTATGGCCTTATGTACAAAGAAGGAAATATTGGGAGGCCATGCTAGACAATCCTATCTTCCTAGGGAGATATTGAAATGTGTATGGGACATGAACTTTGTGCTTTTGGTTGATTTATTTTCTTACAAACTAGAAGAAAAAGGGTCAGGTCGATGTAGAACCCATTGAAGTGGTGCCTACATGGAGCAATGGAGAGTCAAAAGTCTTGCTAAGAGGTTGGATAAGTTATTAGCATCCTAGGATTTGGTGGAGGAAACAAGGAAGATCAAAACATGGAGAAGGAATGGGGGATCCTCTAACCATAGCCATCTTGTTTGAAATTAACAAAGGAGAAAAGAAAGCCTCCAACTCCTTTCAAATCAAATCCATTTTGGCTTAACTATGAAGAATATAGAGAGATAGTGGTACAAGAATGGAAATCATATGATGATGAAGGAAACCCACAATGCAGTGATTCTAAGATAATTTGGTTCATAGAAGTTCAATATGAAATGGGCTTGGGAATAATTTATGGGATCAAAGGAAGCCCTTCTTGAAATTGAAAGAAAATTAGTGTATAGGGATAATGGGAATGGAGTTTTTACTAGTGAGGCAAAGGGATTTGAAATCCATTAAAGAGGAAAAAATGAATCTTTTGAAATTAGAAGGGGAGAGATGGATACATAAGAGTAGGTTGAGTGGTTGCAACAAGGGAATGAGAATACTAGGTTTTTCCTGATTATGCTAACATAAGGAGGAAAAACCACAATACCATGTAGGAATTAAAAAGGGCCAATGGAGAAAAGGTGTCTTCTTTCAGAGACAGTTGAGGAAGCGGTAAGATATTTTGAAGACTTATACAAGGAACCACCCACAGCCAATATGGTAAGCATAGTTGAAATCTCTTCTTTCTTTCCTAGTTTGTAAATGATGAACAAAATGATAGTTTGATGGAAGAAATAAGGAAAGAGGAGCCAATTAGTGGTGCTTTCTTTCCAACATAATAAAAGTTCAAGGCCAAATGGTTTGCCTATAGACTTCTTTATTAGTTTATATGACATTGTTAAATCTGATCAATTGTTAAGGGTAGATGCGGAATCTAGTAAAAGTGGAAGTATTTTGGGGGTATATAAGGCTACTTTCTTGGCAGCCATTCCAAAAAGGGCAGCCCCTCTTCTTTAAGGATTTCAAAGCAATCTCCATGTGTAATTCCATCTACAAGATCGTCACCAAAGTGGTTGCAATACACCTCAAGTCTATACTGTCAAAACCCATTTCAACAAGTAGTTTGGGTTCCTTAGTGGGAGGCAAATCCATGATGTTGTGGGCATCACTCAAGAGGCCTTGCACATGATAAAGACCAAGAAACTTGCCACCTTGGTCATAAAACTAGCTCTTTCCAAGGCATATTACAAAGTAAGATTATTGTACTTCAAGTTAATCATCATTCATGTCAAGTTCAAACTTCCTTTCTTAAATTAGATAGAAGCATGTCCCTGTCACGTTTCTCTTGCTATTATGCTTAATGGTTCTACCCCGAAAATTTTCAAGTCAACAAGAGTTTGAGACAAGGATGCCCTTTATCTCCCCTCTTATTCCTCTTGGTGACAGAGGGCTTTATTAGATATATTGTTCATCTAAGAAGAAAGAGGGTTTTAAATGTTACAAGAGCTTGCAAGAGCTAGATGAACTTAATAATGAAACCCTAGATGCATATGAGAGAGATCACACAATAACACTATTATATTATGAAAATACTTGCCTCCATTACAATGAGATTCACCTATGTTGTATAGAGTTCAAGAGGTCATAATAGTCCAAATCCCTAAACGATAACAATAATAAAAAACCCTATCATCTAGCCTAACTCACTATAGTGACTTTATTATAAAGGTGAGCCTTATATTCTAACATTAAAAGGAATAAAAATTTCCGAGTTAAGCTTGAGTCATCTACTATCGATAGATGATGTAACTCTTTTCAGAAATGGCACATGCAATGCTGCCATGGTATATGAACAGTCTACAAGTGTTTGGATTAGCAACATGGATGGTGATTAACATACATAAATCATGTATCTCCATTAATAGGATCTTACCTTAGCATGTACAAACCATAAGAACAGTGTTTCCTTACAAGGTCATACAAGTGGACATGGATCTGAAATACCTTTAGCTTTTGAGTTAAAGCCAAACACTTATGGGCTCGAAGATTGTTTGTGGCTTTATCAAGAGATGAAGATAGTTAAGCCCGGGTGCAGTTGATGACTCTCTTTGGGACGAAGATTAACATTGGTCCAGTTTATTCTCGAAGCAATTCCAATCTATTGGATATCGATGGTTTTAATCCCAAAGACACTTATAAATAAGATAAGGAAGAAATTAAAGGAACAGAATGCAAGGCCACAATCCTTTGGGAATTGGGCACTCAGGAACCCATACTTGTTTGGGAAGGTCTTAGTAGCAAAAAGTCTCTAGAGATTGATAACTTATATTCGTTTGTGGCAGCAAGTTATGGAGAACAAGTATTGTTGGAAGATTGGTTGTTGTCATTGATATCAACCCTAGTCATGGGTTTTGGACCGCAAAATTGATGAAGATATTTGGACATGAAGGAAAATGCACATGCAGATACAACACCCATGAATGGATAGTATACATCATGTTGTTTTTGGTGGTATGTGGCACGTCACGTGGATCCTCATGGTTGAGAAGAAATGAATTTTTGAAGATGACAAAGTGAATTGAAGAAGAAAGTATATGTAGGCCATGAAGATAATTAATTAAAAGAATTACAAAATAAAAAAAATCCAGGTCGGCCCTAATGTTAAAAGGAAGTGACATAAATGGTATAAATAAACATCATTATACATTCATTTGATACAAGTCGATTTTAAGAGGAAATAAGAATAAAAGAAGGCCGGATTTCAAGGGAGGATGAAGTCTTTTGGTCATGTGTTCTAAGGTATGTTATTTTCATATCATCTTACCATTTTTGCTATAACTTTTTTTTCTAGAACGATTCAGATGGTGAAATCGTTATGGTATTGAGAAGACATATCAAGGTACCTCTGATAAAAAATTTAGCTCTTGATTCGCTATAATTATAGAGATACACTCTGTGGAAGATAGGGTTTGTGACCAGTCCTGAAGCTAGTCAATAAACAGGTGTTCCGGGTAAAACGGTCATAACTTATTCATCGAGAATCCAAATGAAGTGGGACAAATTTCATTGGAAATAGTACGGACTGTAGTTTCTTGTGTGCGAGTTTCAGAATCAGATATTGAGCGCGGGGCATTCTGTGCAAGTTCACTCTCCTGAATAGACCAGAATTGAATAAAGTCTACCATTCTTTCTATAACCTCTTTTTGGGAAGGATTCAAGGAGTGAAAATTGGAGAAGTTTTAGAAAATACATTGAGTAATATTATCTATAGGATCAGAGTACTCCAAGAATTGAATAATTGCAGAAATCGAAGAAGACTCAGGAAGCATTATCAGGTTTTATTTGATGATTGGTTGATGGTGATGATTTAATGTAAAGTTTTATTATCTCTCATATATTCTTGGGTGGAAAGAAGGGGCAAGGATGGAGAGTTAAACTCTCTCTTGATATTGGAGGATTGTATCTTCCTCTTGGAGGTTTATCCCTC
>ML788684.1:28184-50174 GCA_009831015.1 Picea engelmannii | reverse complement strand
GATTTCAAAAAATACACCCAGGTCTTACGAGAATAATCATCAATAAATGATACATAGTATACATACCCACTAATGGAGGACGATGGCATTGGGCCACATACATCTGAATGAATGAGCTCTAGGACTCCTTCTTCTTTGTTGTCTCTCTTCGGAAAAGGGTTCTTGATGTTCTTCCCTTGTGCACATCCATTGCACACGCCTTCATTGTCAATTTTGAATTTTGGTAGACCTATGACAGCTTTGCATATGTATGGTAGCGCCTTGTAATTGATGTGAGCTAATCTTTTATGCCAAAGTTCACATGAGTTTTCAATGGTGTGGGTAATGGCAGCCTCTGAGTGACCCTTTAGCTTATACAAGCCATTTTCTTCTCTTCCAATGATGATTGCTTCATTTAGGGTTTCTCCTTTAGCCCACATGAGGACTTCTCCATCTATAAAGGCAACTTTGAAGCCTTTCTTTTCTAAAGAAGAAATGGAGAGTAGGTTCTTTGTCAAACCTGGTACAAAGAGTACGTCCTTCATCTTTATTGAGGGCACCTCTTAAAGGATGATGAAGATAATATAAGATAAGGTAAGATAATTTTATTAATGTTCAACAAATGACCACAAAAGCATGTCAATGTGACTGAAGAATATAGCAAGTATGAATACAATGTGGGAGTGCAAGCACAGCTCCTACAAAATGCCGAAAATAACATAAAGAAAGAAACCTGCAGTAGTACAGCCTCAGAACACATATAAATGACCGTGACAAAGGTATGGTGATCCAAAATACAAGTATGTCCAAGACTAGAAAAGTGGACAACTCAAGAGTCTGTCAAGAGAGAGAGAGAGAGAGAGAAAGAGAGAGATCTAATGATGAGGCTAATGATGTCAAGGTCTCCCGAGTCTGATGGCCAAGGGCGAGGGGGGCGAATTGGGCACTAGCTCGTTGTCGAAGTCCTCTAGAACCATCAGGGGGTCCAACTGTATGATCCAGGGGGAATGTAGGAGCAGGGGATACTCCTAGCATCTTTGGTCGAAAGATAGAAACTGTGGATAGATCTCTGGTTGCTCCTCTAGATTTGGGAAGTAATCTGACGGACGGGAGGCGCCATGCTCTGGATCCGTCTGGAACCGATCCCTCTAACTCTCTAAGGATGTATGGATTGATGTATTGTTCAACACCTCTGAGCCGGTCTTGATGATATTGTTCCGTCTCCCAGAGGGGGAGGCTAAGGAGAGACACGAGGTCTCACCAATCTACTATATGGTACACTCTGGGACAGGTTGAGGAGAGACACGAGGTCTCACCAATCTACTGTATGGTACACTCTGGGACAGGCTGAGGAGAGACACGAGGTCTCACCAATCTACTGTATGGTACACTCTGAGACTCTGCCCACCGCTTGTTGTTCTGATCTAATGGGTCAACATGAAAGCTTAGTCACCCGGTTCACCGATTTTCAAGCTTCAAATTCGAAAATCGACGATTTTTATCCCAGCCCGAATGTAATCGATTAAATTCGTCGACGAACTAAAACCCTTTCTGTGCCACCGACCACTTTCACTTCGATTTTCTTCTAGTTCCGCCCGCGACCCGTGTCTTTGCCCTCACCCTCGCACAAGCATGTCCAATGTCGAGTCCGACCAATCCATTGTCCAGTGTCGAGTGGTCAGCATTTTTCTTTGAGAAATCGCATACCCAACATCTGTCTCAGAGCAGTCGCATGCCCCGATGGCACTCCATCTCTAACGTACCCCCCGACCGCGATGTGGCTTTAGGGTTCAGCGCTCCATTTACATGAGATTAATAAATGTATAGTGAGGAAGATAAAACACAAAAGTTCGATATTTTTATTAATAAGAAATATTTATAAAATTAAGTATAAACCTTACTTTATTTTAACTTAGTTTATATTTAATAATGTAATACATCATTTTATTAGGTTTCATAACTTAATTAGTATTTGAAATCTCATGTCTTTTAATAAATTACAATGATATTTTGTGTTTTCATTTCTATTATACTAGAATATAAAAATAATATCCTTAAATTAAAGCAATAAACTATAACCCAACCAAATATGTGTAATTTTTAATTTTTATATCTATATATTTTTAATTTTTCAAATTTGTAGTATGTCGAACTTAATGACGAATTTTATCCCCAAAATTTTGATTGTCGAACTTCAAACTTGCCGAATTCGAACATGAACACGAACCAGGTGACTAAGCATGAAAGTATGAGGTGATCGTTCCTAGTCATCCCAAGGCAAGGCATGGCGTGCAAGAACTAAGATCTATGGTTGAAGATCTCCCTGATGAAAAGGGCTAGGCATCTCTAGTCCTGATATCGGAAGAAAGTAGAGAGGGAGCCCCAGGCCAGGAGTCCTTATAGTGGTAGTGATAGCATCCTCTATCTCATAGTATAGGGGACACCTAAAAATGAGATGCATCTCTGTCTCCAACTCCTGTAGGTGGCACATCTAGCAGATCCTATCAGACCATGGTATATGGTGGTCCATCTCAATCCAAAGTCGATGAGAACTGACCCGGAGTTGTCCCAAAGGGATCCTAAGTGAGTGCATCCAATGCCTGCGCATATCAAAGGGGTGAATGATGATGCCATCCCGCAGCTCCAAAAAGTGCTCTAGATAGAAGGACATCTTTGAGTCGGGGCTCGTCAAAGGTGAGGTTCAAGCGACCTGAATGTACAATCTGTAGATGTCCTCTCTAATAGCATGTTTCAGTACTTGTCTAGACGGCAAGAGATGGCCCAGTTTATCAAGGGAGAAATTGAACGAGGGAAGGAGCTTTGGGGAGATAGTCATCGACTAGAGAAGCCAAGATGCCTCTGAGAACCAACCTCGTGCATGGCCTGAGGGGGGATCCAAAGCCTGACTTTAAATGTATTGTAATCATGAACTAAGAAATGAATCACAACTTCTCTTCATCATGAGTATCGGGCTGGTTCCATATTGAGAACTCAGTTGAACATGCAATACCAAGAGACAGTGCATCTGGAGTTGTGAATCTCGAAATAAGGTTTCATTTTGCAGCTGCTAAATGAGCAGATTTTAGATTCAAAAGCTAAAAACAGATTTTCATATATAGGCTCTAAAGTCAGAACAGTGCTAATGGGATTAAAGGCAAGTCAGATATATAATAGATACAATTTGTGATCTAAATATTTTTTTATTTTATAGCTGTTAAATAAATAGGTTTTAGCTTGCACTTCATATGATACTACTACATGTTGGTTTTTCTCCAGATTTTTATGCTCGGACAATATTAGAGGGGCATGTGTTCACAGGGATGTATCTTTCAATGGTAAGATATTGGTATAGGCAGAATAGCACAGGAGTTTCAAATTCTGACTAGAAACAGAGATGTTTTTAGAAAATGTGGAACCATCACTGGGACAACCATTGCTTTCCCTGCATGTACCCATTTCTTTATTATATTCCTCAATATTGACTGTACTGTTTTTTTCTGGCTCTTCCCATTTGTACTACACTGTCACGACTCACACCTGCCCTACAACAGCTCAATTGTTAACTGAACAAATTACTTGTTATATAGTAAAACCTATTGCAGGCCTCAACCAAATTCCACCTGATGGGGCCCATATTCTTCAGGTCATAATTCTAACTTATAGCCACTGGATATGAGGATGTATTCAAATGAGAAATATGATATATCACAACAATATTTAGCTAGTTGAGGAAATATGGCACTCCAAATAAATACAAGACAATAATGATAGCTCTCTGATTTCGGCAATGATATGACGGTAATGAAGTATCTGGAGACCGGGACTGGAGAAGAAGTGGAGAATATAGGGAGACAATTTTTAAAAGCTGTATCTGATGCCCCCATTACCTCCTAAGAAGTTAGTCAGTGTGATCCCAGAGTATCTTAGAGTGAGGCAATGACAACCAAATCCTGAGTTGCACGAAGATAACTAATATTAGGAATTGTGATATCCAAATAAGGTACAGGTGCAACAAGAATAGATTCAAAAAGATCACAAATAATGTTTGTTTGTCATAAGTTCTGCAATATTTGGAAACTACTTACTAAAGGCTCCTATTTCCGATACAATCTGGGACTGGAAAATAAGTGGAGAATATAGTGATACAAATTCTAACAGCTGTATTTGATGCCCCCATTACCTCCTAAGAAACCAGTCAGGGTCTATGTTACCGGATCCGTCAGGGTCGGGGGCTGGATCCGCAGATCCCCGGTTGGGATACGGATCCGCTTAGGATACGTCCATGACAACGCCAAAACGTCAATGCCAACGAACGGGGTAAAAATCGGCGGACGCGATGATGGCAATAGTCGTGATAATAAATGGATTAAACAGTTAACTGCTAAGTGGATTTGTTGTGCGAAGAGTGCGTTGTAACCCGTGGCCACCTGCCTTTCTTTTGTTACACCCAATCAGCGTCTAACCTAGTGGGGGACGGCCCCTTCGTTGTGGGTAAACGGTACACCCGACTCTAAACAAATAAGAAGTAATAATCTGACCTTTCTTCGAGATTAGCAGTGCTTCCTGATAAGTTCCTTCCATGGTCACTGCTAACCGGGTCCAATAAACAAATATATATTTAGTCCAGCTCTTAACTGCCAGCCTACCTAACCTAACAGATAGATAAGTTTCTTCTCTCTCTCGTATTCATTCGTGGAGTAAAACCTATCCATGGTTCTACCGCCCCCTAATATCCAGCTCGACCTATGGGTTGGACTGCCTGCCTAGATATATCATTACCTTGCCTTTCCTTTAAGCAAGCCAGATAAAAGAACCCGAGTAAGGGCAGCAGTAGCAGGGGCCGTAAGAATGGAGCTTTCCAGCTATTATAAACGTTAATGCATACGGCCCCTTACATATTTTAATTAGAAGTTTATAAAACACTTACATATTAAAAGTAAAGTTGATAGCAACTTAACTAATGTAATGTTATAATTAATTATAAATTATTTAAGTGGTATAAAATAATTATAAATTTATTAATCTAACATTTATTTTTATATGTATTATAAATATTATATATTTTATAAAAAATAAAGCTCTTAAATACACTCGTTATGAGTTCAACATGTTATTTGTGGGAATTGAACCTGGGTGGGGAGGATAACAATCATTCCTCCCAACCACCCAAGCTAAACCCATTTAACCTAACTTTTCATATATATGTTATATATTTAAAACTTTGTATATATTTTTTTTGTTTTTCAAAATAATAAAAACGTATTTAAAAAAACATATTTATATTGTTTGGAGTTTTTCAAAAAAAACTGGTGAATCCTGTATCCATATCCGGATCCAAATCCTGGTAACTTAACAAATAATGTTTAATTATCATAAGTTTTGCAATATTTGGAAACTACTTAAAGCAGTAATTCAGATACAAAGTTGTCGTTTAAAGTTGCACAACAACCAGGAGAGGAGTTTCACATTTCCATTTTCATAAAGAGAGTGAAATTTGTAAAAGCATGAAACAGGGACTGAAAAATGGAATATATGATGGTTTAACAATATGATAATTTACAACAATCTCAGTGCATTTAATATTCTGCCCTAAAAAGTTGAGATAATTATCACTCGTCGTTAACACACTGCTGTATAACATCAAGCATGCCGGACAAAGATAAGGATCACAAGCGTTGATGCAACATCATAATTTGTATCCATTCAGGCAGTGGTTTGAGGCATTTATACCCAATGCAAGTAAAATTAGATGCCAGATGCATTACATGTCAATTTCATATTACCTCTATTGGCACATTGTCCAAAGCGATGGATGCAAAAATTTTCTGATCGTGATTATCATGCTCCACATGTGCAGATGAGATCCTTAATCGATCAATAAGCATCTCAAAATGAGAGTGATCTGCCAAAGAAATCGATACATGCATCATAATCCAAATATACAAGTATTTTTTCAAAATTGCTATTTCATGCTTCCTGATTCATTATACAAGCTTAGAGATTCCAAGAGAAGATAAAAAAAAGAATGTCAGAAATCTTATCCGGTCCTGTCAAGAGCAGAGCCTTTTATGAATCGAAAAGGTAAATATGGGAACAACCCACAAAAATCTGTAAGACCACCAAAATCTACTTTTAACACTCCTGATTAAAGATTCATTTACTCAAATTACACGCAAAGTTGGTGCTGGTATGACAAGATAAATCGTTCAAATAACTTCAATCAAAAATCTATTTCCCATTTTTCAACAGTAAAAATGACCCATTATCACTTCTATTGAGCTAAGCATATACGTAAGGATTACTACAGTTAGATTCCTATCAAATGCAATGTACTTTGGCTGTACTTTTGAGTAACAATATCATACAACCATTAATTGAATGATACAAAAGAAAGAAACTGTACCAAAAATAAATAATGGAGAAAACACATGGATGGATAAACCATAGATGAAATAATCTCTGATTAATCAAATTGATCCCAATGCAATCAACAATTCAATTATTTCCATAATCCCAATTATTTAATTTAACACTACAAGCACACCAAGATTGGCCGATTTTTCCCAATTATTTCCTGATTACTGCTGATTTAATCTTCTCAGGACCCCTTTCAATTACGATTATTTCATCTATGGGATAAACCACAAATGTTTCAATAGTAAATAATAATAGACATTTTATATCATGAATAGCCAACGGATAATAATATTGACAGCATCAGAATAGTAAGAAAACATTGCCAAGTGGACAAACTAACCTCAATTGCTTACAAGGTAATACAGTCCCTTCTAAACTATGCTTAGAAGTTACAATTGTGCCCTTCTAAATTGGATTAATTGCAATGCACACATGGAAAACACATTGTGACCAACAAGATGATTTCTAGACATAGAGATTGAGTACCAAAACTATGCAATGTGCCATGATGCCTTGCTACACTGATTTCTATTTGTATCTCTTTCATTTTTAAGCAATGGAAAGAGTTACATCTTTTTTCTTCGGAAAAAAAAATAATAATCAAGTGAATTATATAAGGAAATAAATCAAATAAAGATCATTAAAAAAAACTAAAAAGTCCTTCACATTAGCCAGCATGAAGGGACACCATAACTAATTTTCCATAGACTACTTGGTTAGCTTTCTTATTTCGCTCTTTTTCATTCTTTCTTTATCTGATGTGGTGGTTGTGGGTTGAGATCAGTGCCCTTACACTAGGACAGTTTATGTTGGAACTCCCGCCCATGACAAATGCCAGTGCCCTTTCCCATATATAGTGGTTAGTACTCGTACACAAATCGAATATGAGGCTAGTATACACCAATTGACCATCAAGCATGACACCCCACAAAACTCACAATTGTATTGTGGTCTGATCAGTTGCCAGAATTGTTCAAGGGATAATATGGGGTAAGGAGGTGTCATTTACAGCTGAATTGAAAAAATATCTTCTGCAACAGTTTCGCAAAGAGCATGTAGAGCTGTCAATTGGATCTAGCTTGTGTAGAGCTGTCAATTGGGTCTAGCTTGAGTGGTTGAGAGGAGGAATTGTTATCTTTCCCACCCAGGTTCAAATCCCGCTTATGACATGTTCGCTATACGTGAGCCAACTGTTGATTGAGGCTCTTCAGAGGACATGAGGAATATCTCGCTCTTGCTCACATGCTGGAGAAAAAAATAAAAATTAAAAATTAAAAAAGGGAGCATGTAGAGCTAAGGAGGTAATGACACTATGGGATGTAATTATGCTTTGCTCTTCTTATTCAGGTGATTTGAATATTTTAATTATGTTTCTTATTTGTTTCAGTTGATTATTCTATTTTTAATCTTCCATGTCACTTCAATTTTCAAGAATATATCTATAATGCAGGGAGATTCCCAAATTTTGAAAAATTAGTTATGAATATAGATACAACGTAAATATTAGTTGCTATTAATTTTCACTATTATTCTGTACCACAGCTCAAAATAGTGCTATTTTTAATTTTGTAACCTATACCATAACAATTAAAGAATAGCTATTGTCAGCTTTTAAAACTGCAGTTTATATGCAAGCATTTCAGCTTGCAATTCTGTAAATTGTGTGACAAACTTGAAATAGGCTTCCTATCACTGCTGTTATTTCAACCGAGTGTTGCAGAAAATAAACTTGGTTTTCTTATTTCTCGGTTTCAGTGAAAAAAAACGACTGGATAGACAGCCAATTTATAAGGCTATATCTCCCCTTGATAAACTTTACTAGATGATGGTGGATACATTACAATTGTACAGCCAAATTGTAAATGTGAAAATAACAATCAGAAAAGGCTGTATGAATTCCATGTAATTCTTTCATTCTGAATATATAAAGTCTCAGTTTTAATAATTATTTAGAAAAGAAAAAAAGATCAGAAAAAATCATTATACCAATCATATACACAATCATTTGTCAATGACATTAAACACCCACCTTGTGGCCTATGAATTAATGCATTAGCAAGTTGCAAAGGATGTTTCCTTTCTTCCAATTTAAATTTTGCTTTCACTTGACGCCGTGTTCTGCCAGGAAAAAGGTGCTGAATCATTCCAAAGTCCGTTCCAAACTGTTGCATAGCCTGAACACACAAAAAATGAAGTAGTTTAAACAGGATTGAGCAAATAATTTTTTAATCCTTAAACTCCCTTCAAAAGTCTCATATATTTCCTAGTCTCATATATTTCCTCTGTAAAGCATATAAAAACTAATGAGAGGAAATAAACACAACTTGCATCCTTTAAAGTCTCTTTGCATTCAGCTTATATATAAACGGATAATGAAACAAACTAATAAATACTTAGTGATTAATGAATGTCTTCGCATGCCCAGATCTGGTCATTTCTCTTCTACCTTGTAAAATAGTTCTGTGTCTGACTTGGACCATCTTTCCACAGGTGTCCGATTCATATAGGTATGGTAGTTCAGTTTAGAACTAGTTTCTTCAACTCTGCGATATGTCTGAATATCATCCACATTCAACTCACGATGGGAAACTACAAGGCTCTCTTCATTGATAACGATCTGACCATTTATAACTTGAACTTGAGGAGCAAGCACAACCCTGGAAAACAAAAATAACAATAAAAACTTAGCCTACCATACCTTAACCTTAAACTTTGAACTGGTAAATGTAGGTCCACACCAAATGATCAAACCAGGGTCTTAAATAGAAACCATGGCAAAAGAAGAAAACACAACAATTTCACAAAACACAACTTCTATAACATGGCAAACAAAGTCAATAAAGCGTTACTATTCTAAAAGCAGAGACAAATAAGAAATAACTGGATACAGAATAGTTCTCTTCCAATTATAAGAGATCTATCCAGATGTTTCAGTGCTCTAAGTTTATTCCTTTTCATTTTCTTGTTAGCATAGTTACTTAATTAATGGTCAGTTAGTGCTTTATTTATTTAGGTTATGTTCACTTAATGATAGTGCAATAGGTTAACAATAAGTACTTTAATAATAATTCAAAATAAACAAGAAATAAGTTATGTAACCTCTCTTTCTCATCTCTCATGTATGTAAACAAAACTTTTGAGATATGGAATAATATATGAATACATCTTCCCTGCCTTATTGTTTTCTCCACCCATTCCTCTGTGTGTGTAAACCTAATATGGTATCAGAACCGTGCTTGAGAAATGGAGGTTGGAAGCAAGTGAAGACCTAGGCACTGGTTAGTTTAGTGATGGCTCAAGGAACTGCAACAACACATATCACTATTGGATGGAAACAAATTGGACACAAAACTTTGAGATGAGTATTTCTTTTATTAAAAAGTGAATCTCTGAAAAGTTTTGATGATGACAACTTAGGAGTTGTTAGAGCCATTGTCAAAATCCCATAACGCTGTGAGAGTCATCCCAGTAAAGGAAATTGTCAGAGTCGTGTGTCGTCGGGGCTAAGGAAATTGCCAGAGACCAAGCTTGTGCGACACCATAAGAAGAAGCCATGTAATGATGTCACGGCAACGTCATGAGGACTATTATGTCCTAGTCAGCAAACAGAGTCACCTTGGGCACCTTGGGCCACCATGAAGAGCCTATCTGTGATTCTGTGTGGAGTAATTTGTGAAGCCGTGAGGATTGTCAAAACTAGTTCATTCTAGTCAATGAATGAAGCCACTGTGGGATTGTCCGAGCCATGACAAATCACATTCAGGATAGGTTGCAGAGGAGAAATTCAACCTGTTAACATGTAGGGCAGAGCAAGTCGACTACCTATAGAAAAGAAAAGTTGACAAGCATTGATGTAAAGGTACTTGTACTTCCAAAATAAAAAATTTGTTTGAATCTCTATTGAGAAATTGCATTTCGATAGTGTTGCAACAAAATCTAACACCCCTGTATGATGTAAAAGTTGTTGAAATTTTGTGTGCTTAAACAGATAACAGTAGTTATCAACAGTTAACAGTAGTATTCTTTAACTTTTAAAAAATTAATTGAAGCATAAGAATCATTGGAAGAAAGACATTCACAGTGTGCACAAGTATTTATCCTGGGAAACCCTCACGGGAAGAAAACCCAGCAAAACTTCTTGTGATAAATATTAGTCAATCAAGTGCAATGTCAGTACAATACTTCTCCTTGAGAAAGAGATAAGTTACAGGACAATAACACTTACTGGTATCTCTGCTTTTCAGATATCTCTCAGCCTCTACCACAGATCTGCCCTCAATGTAAACTCGGACCTGTAGCTGCTGCTGTTCACTGTTCTGTAGCTGCTGCTGTTCACAAGGTTCTGTAGCTGCTGCTGTTCAGAAAATTATGTTCTGTAGCCACTGCTACTGCCTTAGATCTGTAGCTTAAGGCTTCCTTTTCTTTGCCTCCAAACACTCAAACCTACAATAGAGGTTTGACTCAAAACAGGCCGAGTTTTTGCCTCAGACTTGGCCTCGGTCTGCCTCAGATTCGGCCTCCTAGCTGCTGCCTCAGACCTGAGTTGCTCTGCCTCAGATTCATCCTCCTAGCTGCTGCCTCAGACCTCATTTACTCTGCCTCAGATGAGTGTAATGTCTGGGGGGGCGCCTCCCTCTTTATATAGGATAGATCACCCTAGGTTATGGCCAACCTTAGGTAGGTTAGGGCCAACTTTAGATTAGGTTAGGTCCGACCTACTTAGGGCGGTTAGGCCGACTTTACTCAGGGCAGTTAGGCCGACTTTACTTAGGGCGGTTAGGGTATATCATCTGCAGCTGCCCACACTTCAACACTCCCTCTCAGCAAGGAGGGTATTCTTCAGGCATACATATCCACACAGTTCCTTCTAGTCTTTGCACTTGACCATTGACTTGTTTACATCCACACAGGATCTATATATCACAAGAAGTTTTGTAACCTTATACAGATAAGGATCATTTCATGGGATGTGATTATCTAATTCTCCTTAACCATGGTCAATTGCTAGAGTTATTTCTTTTAGGGGTGGCCAATCCCTAAGAAATACTCATAGCTCATCTTGAAGACCTAGAAGAACTTTTTCACATCACCTTGTCTTTGACTTTTGCTTTGACGCACAAAGCTCACAAGACTTGTTTTGGCTTTTGCTTTGACACACAAAGCTCACAAGACTTATAGCAACGTCTCTTGACTCTTGCCTTGACATACAAGGCTTTTCTCCAAGTCTCAAGTCAGCCTTGACACACAAGGCACTCTTGCAGAATGTCTCACAATGCTGCAAACTTTAACACTCCCTCTCAGTGAGGGAGGCATTTTCTGCCATACCAAGCTTGTCCCGGAAGTACACAATTTTCCAAAGGGCAGAGGCTTAGTCAATATATCTACTATCTGCTCATCAGTACGAATGTACTACAACTTGATGGCACGTCTTTGGACCATGTCTCTGATGAAGTGATATTTCATCTTAATATGCTTTGATATTTCATGGAAGACCGGGATCTCTGTGAGCTTTAAACAGCTCTGGTTATCACAATGGATAACAGTTGTTTCTAACCTCTCTTGAAACAACCCAGACAGAAGCTTTCTCAACCATATTGCTTCTCTGCTAGCATTATTGGTTGCTATATACTCTGCTTCAGTTGTACTTTGTGCTATGTAGCCATGTTTCTTGCTAGACCAATATATCATAGCTGAACCCAAGCTAAAACAGTATCCAGACTCTTCCGATCCAATGAGCTCCCAGCCCAGTCTGAATTACAATAACCATGAAGCAACACTCCTCCACTAGAAATGTATCTAAGTCCATATGCAATGGACCCTCTCAAATATCTGAAGACATGTTTGGCAGCAATCCAATGTCTGTGTCTTGGCTCAGACATGAACTGACTCAAGGCGCTTACAGCGAAGCATATATCTGGCCTTGTATGGATCAAATACATCAAGGATCCAATAAGTTGCTTGTACATAGATGGGTCCACCAAGTCTGATTCAGAATCTGACTCATGCAACTTCTTTAAGTTAGATACCATGGGTGCAAACATGGATTTACAATCTAACATACCAAATCTACGCAATATATCAACTGTATATTTTCCTTGAGAAAAGAAAATTTCATTTGTTCTTTGCCACACTTCCAAACCAAGGAAGTAATGCATGAGTCCAATATCTTTCATTTCAAATTCAGAAGTGAGCTCCCTCTTACACTGTGCTATCAATTGTTCCTCTCCTCTAAGAAACAAATCATCAACATATAGAACCAAAATCAGGGGATGATTTTCTATTACCTTGAAATACAGGTTGGGATCAGCTGCACTCTTGGAGAAACCCAGGTTCTGAAGATAATTGTCAATTCTCGCATACTAAGCCCTTGGTGCATGTTTCAGCCCATATAGTTCTTGCCTTAATTTGCACACATGTGATTCTTTTCTATGAACCACGAAGCCCTCTGGTTCTAAATACACTTCTTCCTCAACTTGGCCATTGAGGAATGTTGTCTTTACATCCATCTGGTGAAGTTTCCAACCCAGAACTGAAGCAAGAGAGATAATGGTTCTGATGGAAGTATACCTTGAAACTGGTGCAAATGTCTCATCATAATCTATCCCTTCCTTTCGAGAAAAACCACGAGCCACAAATCTGGACTTATATTTCTCAATAGTCCCATCAGTTGCATGCTTGATCTTGTAGATCCATTTAGAAGTAACCACAGATTTTCCTTCCAGTCTTGGAACCACTTCCCACACATCATTCTTCATGATGGATTGATATTCTTACACCATGGCATCTTTCCATACTTCTTGCTTAGCAGCATCCTCGTAGATGGTGAGCTTTGCATCACTAATGAGCCATAAGAGCCACATAACCTGAATATCTTTGAGGTCTATTACTCTCTCTAAATGTACCTGAAGGAGTAGCATGTGTTTCCGCCTCTCGCAGAATTTCTCTACACCAAGCAGGTTTTCTCTTAGCAGGAGGTACTTCCAGAGGTCTCACTATCTGTTCTATTGGATCCACAGTATCAAACTGATCCAATGACTCTTCAGGTTCCTCCATCTATGTATCCAACTGCAACTCTTTAGATTGCATAAATGCAGCTTCTTCATGAAATGTTACATCCCTGCTTACCTCAATATGTCTTTGGCCTGGAACATAGATCATGTAGGCCTTGGATGTTTCATTGTACCCAACAAAAGTTCCTTTCTTCCCAAAAGGCTCCATCTTAGTTCTCTTCTCTTTTGGCACATGTATGTAAACTGGACATCCGCAAATCCTCAAGTGTCCCACTTCTGGTTTTTCGCCAGTAAATGCTTCTTATGGAGTCTTTTCCCCCAGAATAGCATGAGGACTTCTATTCTGATTATAAACTGCAATGCTTGTGGCTTTTGCCCATAGTGATGTGGGAAGGTCATGATCACACATCATAGCTTTTGCTGCCTCAAAGATTGTTCTGTTCTTTCTCTCAACAATCCCATTATGTTGAGGGTTGTAGGGCACAGTTAGTTGTCTCTTGATTCATGCTTCTTTACAGAAGTCATCAAAATGATGAGACTCAAATTCCCCACCATTGTCAGTCCTTAAAGCACATATGTGTTTTCCAATCTGGTTTTCAATCAATGCTTTGAATTCTAGAAATTTACTGAAAGTATCATTCTTTACCTTTAGAAAATAGATCCATGATTTCCTAGAGAAGTCATCTATGAAAATCACATAATAAAGACATCCACTCAGGGAAGGCGTTGACATTGGCCCACATATGTCTGAATGTATTAAATCTAGAATTCCTTTAGACCTTTTGTTACTGTTAGGAAAAGACTTCTTTGTGTTTTTACCAAGAACACAACCTCTACAGATACCATCATGTTCAAAATGAAAAACAAGCATTCCTCTTACCATTTTTTGTAGTCCGGGGAGCGCTTTGTAGTGAAGATGTCCAAACCTTTGATGCCACAACTCAGATGGACTAACTGAAACATGAACCAATGCTTGGATATGTCCTAGAAGCTTGTAGAGACCTCCCTCTCTAATTGCAATCACAATTGTTGAATTTAGCTCTTCATTCTTAGGCCATAAGAGAGATTTCTTGACTGCAACATAAATAAGATTCTTCTTTAAACCAGGAACATACAGGATCTTCTCAATGTGCAACTCACCTCCAGATTCTAGCTGAAAAGATGTTGAGCCAATTCCTTCGATTACATAGCTAGCATTATCTCCGAGTTCTACCTGAGCAGAGAACTTCTTCTCTTTGAAGTTCGCAAGGACTCCTTTATTTCATGTCATGTGCCTGGAAGCTCCATTATCCACCAACCAGGATTCAACATTGTTTGAAAGAGAACCGGAGAGTGTTGAAATAAGATAGTATTCCCTCTTGGTCTCTTGATTATTGGAAGCACCTTTAGTCTTCGTCCTTTGAGACTCATCTTCTGCAGCAATAGAAGCACGATATTTACCCTTGTGTCCTTTTCTGATCTTTGGACAATTTCTGGCAAAGTGCCCCTTCTATTGACAGTTGTAGCACTTCACTCTTGTTATATCAAAATCTTTTCCTTTGAAGCCACCTCTGCTTTTCTCCTTTTGAGGAAACTTCTTCTGAGAAGTAAATATTTTCTCTCTCCTTGTCCTTGTTGTTAGAGCAAGGTTCTCTTCTTTTGAAGGACCATTTCGACTCTGAATTCTCCCTTCTTCCTGCAAACAATCATACCACAACCTTTCAAAGTCTGGCCAATTTTCACGAGCATTTATCCCAGCCAGAAATGTCTCCCAAGAAGGTGGAAGACCATCCACGACAGTCTAAACGAGATCCTCATCATCTACAGTTACACCAATGACCAGCAGTTGATCTCTTAACTAAGAGATCTTTGTGAAGAAGGAGGCCAAAGAATCATCCTTCACCATCTTGAGAGTTTGAAGCTTGTTCTTTAGAACCCTCTTTTGACTAGGCGCCTTCTTTTCATACAGATTAGATAGAGCGTCAAAACACTCCTTTGCAGTCTTCAGAGATGCTATAACATGCATGATGTTATCCTTTACTGAATCAAAAATTATTCTCTTTGCCTTTGCCTGATTTTTCTTAAACGTTGTCCTTCCTGCATTGGTAGTGGGTTCTTCTACTGTATTGAACACAAAGCTGTCCAAGTCATGTTCTTCCAAAATATTCAAGACTCTAGCATTCCAAACATTAAAGTTTGAAGCCCCTTCAAGTCTGTCCTCGGGCCTTACAGAAATTGAAGTGATCTCTGCAAGTTTTGTGCTTGAATAAGATTCCTAAGGATCTACGCAGGCTCTAGCAGACTACAGAATTGAGCACTTCCACGCCCTAGAGCTCTAATACCATGTTGAAATTTTGAGTGCTTAAATAGATAACAGTAGTTATCAACAGTTAACAATAGTATTCTTTAACTTTTAAAAAATTAAATGAAGCATAAGAATCATTGGAAGAAAGACATTCACAGTGTGCATAAGTATTTATCCTGGGAAACCCTCGTGGGGAAGAAAACCCAACAAAACTTCTTGTGATATATATTAGTCAATCAAGTACAATGTCAGTACAATACTTCTCCTTGAGAAAGAAATAAGTTACAGGACAATAACACTTACTGCTATCTCTGCTTTTCAGATATATCTCAGCTTATACCACAGATCTTCCCTCAATGTAAACTCGGACCTGTAGTTGTTGTTGTTCACAAGGTTCTATAGTTGTTGTTCAGAAAATTTTGTTCTGTAGCCACTGCTGCTGCCTTAGATCTGTAGCTTAAGGTGCCCTTTCTTTGCCTCCAAACACTCAGACCTACAATAGAGGTTTGCCTCAAAACAAGCCGAATTTTTGCCTCAGACTTGGCCTCATTTTGCCTCAGATTCGGCCTCCTAGCTGTTGCCTCAGACTTGGCCTCATTCTGCCTCAGATTCGGCCTCCTAGTTGTTGCCTCATACCTGAGTTGCTCTGCCTCAGGTTCGTCCTCCTAGTTGATGCCTCAGACCTCAGTTACTCTGCCTCAGATTTGTGTAATGTGTGGGGGGCGCCTCCCTCTTTATATAGGATAGATCACCCTAGATTAGGGCCGACCTTAGGTAGGTTAAGGCCGACTTTAGACTAGGTTAGGGCCACCTTTAGACTAGGTTAGGGCCGACCTTAGGTTAGGGTCGACCTACTTAGGACAGTTGGGCCGACTTTACTCAGGGCCTAGACTAGGTTAGGGTCGACCTACTTAGGACAGTTGGGCCGACTTTACTCAGGGCGGTTAGGCCGACTTTACTTAGGGTGGTTAGGGAATATCCTCTGCAGTTGCCCACACTTCAACAAAAGTCCTAAGCATCAAGGGGCTAATGAATGAAAAGAGATTTAGAAAACTAGTGCCTATCAGTCATGGGCTAATGGAGTCACAAGGCATGAGAGACTTAGTGTGTCACAAACAACTACTTTGAAGTAAGTCATATGGTAGAAAAGGTTTGTTTACCATCTTCCACCAACTAATCGATGAAGGAACAATTTGATACATTCATCTTTAAGGCGTGTACTTAAGGTGAAAAAGGGCCTAATTCGATACAATTGAACCTTAATTATTTGCTAGAAATGTGTTGTAGAAAACTAGTCTTGTAGGGTTGAGATTGCCACTCATCAATCAAATTATAAAGGCTGAAATGTCCTTCCAAATCTGCAACTTAATTTATAGAAGAAAGGAGAACAAGTGCAGAAATAAAACAGCAAATAAAGAAAAAGGGACAGCCTCCTCACATTGCTTTATTCCTAGATGAATGAATTCATTACTAAGCCTTTATAAGAGAATGACAACAAGAAGCATCTACAACAACATGAACAACAAATTGAAGAGCATAAATAAACCATACACCAAAGTGGATCAATACCTCAATCTTCCACTAATCTTCAAGAATGGTAGTACGAAGGAGCTCCATGAAGTTTCAATTCCTAAGCTTGATACATCATCACTTCTCTAACTCCAGAATCTCTAATGGCGAAAATCCCCTAGCAGCGGTCGAGGAGGTGGTACAAGCTATACTCATGGAAGAACAAACTAGGCGAGCACGGGAACTGAATCTCAAAGTGAGAGGGCTTCCTCTACCTCTTCCCTCCTCAGACCCCATGGTGATCGGAACATCATTTATTAGGGATCATCTAGACCTCCAGGACGTGGCTCTGGATAGAGCTTGGTTGGGGTCTGACTCCACTCTTTTTCTTTGGTTCAGGGCTACAGTTGATCGACTTCGAGCCCTCAAAGCTAAGAGAAAGTTGTTTTCCCTTCCTAGTAAGATCTTCCTGGACAAAGATCTCACCAGATCACAGAATGTGGAGCTTAGACACTCCAGGGAGAAGATTACAGCAGCATGCCATGCAAGGAAATGGGCAGTCGTCAGGAACCTCAGAGCAGTCATCAAGGACTCTTTCCACCCGGGTGAGTACCACATTCTAGGGCTTCCAAATGACGGGCCCGTTGGGAGAGACAATAGGACATAGGCATTTCCAATAGTTGTTGGAACCACAATGGGGTTTTCTGACCATCGTCAAGCCTACTGTATGACACTCTTGGGTCATCAGACATACTATTCATTACCAAGACGCACAAGAGCCATGTTCGACCTCTCCCAGACATTACAAGATACCATCAGTTCTCAGCATGTAGACAGGAGACGAGGAGTTTGGGTAGCATCAGAGGTTCAGGTGGAGTTGCTTGCTTTGTTAGAGATTCACTCCGTAGCAGGATTTCTTTGGTCGCCATAGATGAGTTTGATCGATTTATGAGGGTTCGGGTTCATGGTGTTTCCCCCCTCCCAAGGGACATTTTCATTGTCATTGGTTACTTCCCTCCAACGTCCTCATCATATGCCATTCATAATGGGCCTGACGGGAACCCCTTTATAGATTTATATGTCGACATCACCCACATGGCGGTCAGAGAGGTGGTTCTCCTAGGTGACTTCAACTCCCACACTAGAGCCCTCCAAATCCCTCTCCACAACCGGACAAATGACATCCTCTGCATTGAGGAGATCGATCCAGAATCAGTGGGGCTTCACCGGATGTCTGACGATGCATTGGGGCCTCTCACAGCTTATGGTTTGCACCTTTTACACTTAAGGGAATCTCAGGAGTTGTTGATTTTGAACGGGCTCTCGGGTTTCCCACATTCTCGCTTCTTCACGTGTTGTCCCCATGGAGGAGGTGTGAGTGTTGTGGATTACATCCTATCTATCCATAACTTATTCCCCTTTATTCATCACTTCTTTGTTTCCCCCATCCCCCCCGCAAACCATGCTCTTCTTTCCTTCTCTCTCTGAGCTAACACCCCCCTCCCCCCACATCCCCCCCCTAGGGCCCACCCCACCTCCAACAGATGCTCCCCTTCGAGACTCAGTTCTCCTTACTCAATGCCTCTACCAAATATGATTACCTCTCATCCACCATTTGGGATGCAACCCTCAAATCCTACCTGCACTCCACCCGGTCCATTTCTTGGAGCTTAGGGATGACCTCATCGTTCGACCACAATACACATTCTGACATTGGGTACATGCTCTTCACATTCCTCTAGGCCAGTTCAGAGTCAGCTCTCATAAACTTCGAGTAGAGACAAACCACCAGATCAACCGACCAGTCATGATCTGTCATCTATGCCAGTTACAGGAGGTCGAGACTGAGGAGCACTTCATCTTCCGGTGCCCCATTTATTATGAGTTCAGGGGGCAGTTTCATTGCTTATTCAGGGGGGCTAAGACCCTCACAAGATTCTTTAGGTATCCATATCAGCGGTGTTTAGCCTTGTAAATACAGGAGGCCCTCAGGCTCCAAGCCCATACTCTTCAGCCTCCTACGAGACCAGACCCCATTCGGCGGATCACCTCCTTCTCGGTGCTACCCTCAGGAAGGGGCACTAAGAGATAGACTGACACCAGCGCAACCCCAAACTCCAAATCATTGCAGACCCGTGGGACCTTCCCTTGACTCTCGAGACTTCAACGACATGGCCAAACCAGATCTTCTCCCAAAAGACGGACAAGATCCCCCAAACCTCGGTGCACTACTTCTACCAGCTAGCAGTGCAACAGACGATCCAGGAACCACACCAATTCCCCCTCGGGACACCTAACTATACTCATCTTTCTTCATTCAACCTCGGCTTGTAGGAGAGATGGATCCATTCCATGACAAATCTAGTTCCTTTCTTTTGTTTCTTTTTGCCCTTAGATCTTCTCCTACAATGCACCCCATCATTCGAGCAGGTATCTGAGCTTAGGGCCGAAGGTTTTTCATGCCTCAGGGTAGTTCTCACTTTCTACTACTCTACCTTATTGCACTTTACTTTCTTCCTATCGCCTTTTATAGGAGACCTTTTGGTACTCCTGCATTGTATTGCCATCAATGTACTTAGCAATCCCTTTGACCTACTTTTGTGGTCATCGGTCAGACATTAATAAAATTATCTTATCTTATCTATAGACTGAGTTAAGTCTCTCATACAATAAAATATATTATCTTTCTAACTAACTCCATGACAATTCAACAAATTGTAAAATATTGGAGTAGTTAGATCCATGGTTGACAATATCAAGGCATGTGGACACTAGCCTCTCCAAAAGAGGTCGCCCGATCTAAAAATAGTAAGTAACATGCACTAAATAATGCTCATGAAGGGAGCACACCACTAAAAATAGGTACAATACCAAATCAAGATGTTAGGTGTCCACATGGGGTGCGCCCTCCAAGGATGCATGCATACAAGATATAATAAAAATAACCTCAACATAGGAGGATGTGCTTCAAGGTCCACCTAGAAGAGCCCACTAGGTGCGCCCTCCAAGATGCATGAGTGAAAAAATAATATAATAAGTTTCCACAAGTGTGCCCTCCAAGACAATCTCCAAAAATAGAAAGGAAGAAACAACGTGTGCACCCTCCAAGAAGAATCTCCAAAAATAGAAAGAAGACCAAGTAATATGCATGCAAAAGCCACACACGTGCCCCTCCAAGTATGTCACACACCTACCCAATGAATGCCCTCCATAACCACCTCAAATGAGATAATATATGTGCTCAAAGAGGTGAGGGTGTTCTCCAATGATGGTCAAACGTTGCCAAGTGTAGCTGAAATACCCATGCAATAAAGACGAGAGAGAACCTAGGAGAGGTGTGCCCTAGAAGAGTGTGCCATGTAACTAACTCAACCACCCACAAATAATAAAATACTCTCCAATTAAGTGTGCCCTACGAGAATGTGCTAAGGTGGTTAGAACTCATCAATAAAATATTCCTCCATATGCCATGTCATAAAGATGTCCAACAAACCCAAGAGAGTGCACTCAAGAGAAGTGTGCCAACCTCTCCAAGAAACAAATAAAATATTGCATGCCTTAGAACTGTGCCCAAGAAGGGGGGCACACTACTAGAAAGCCTCAACCAACTCCAACTAACCCCTTCAAGTGTGAAAAGGAAGGCAATGAAGTAGGGCACCCAAGCTATTAACCTTAATCTGGATAAATTAGTTTAATTTAAGCATTGAACAACTAAATCAACCTCAACATGTGTGCACAAAGGTTAATGCTAAAATAAAACCATAATCCCCCTTTGAATAGTCACTAACTGATTAATCACCATGAACATGTGTGCCAATGAAGGGTACACTCTAATAAAGTGTTGTATCACGTAAATAAAAGATGTTCTCCCTAGCGAAATCCCACCATGATAAAAACAAAACATAAATCCCAACCTATGGTGCACCACCACCAAGGGATTATTACATAAAAAGTCATCATTCAACCTTAGGAAAAAGGTTAGATCACCATCAAATCATATGTAGTAACCCCCCTCTAACTCAAACTTAGGAAATAACACATCAATGAGGGTACTACATCATTAAACACATCCCCCCCAAGGTTATGTCTAGCAAATGTTACATCATTAAGTTATATCACCTAGGAAAATCCCACAAAGGCAACAAGAATCATTCCACCATAGTAACAACATAACAGAAGGAGAAATAACGAAGTGCTAACCTATCCAATCATCAAGTATGTTCACCATCACACATCCAACACATGAGGACCATGTAGCTTCCTCCTACTGACACCAACATCATACATCAACACACCAAGTCAGTAGGAAATATCAACCACATCATGAAACATCTACCTCCGAACACCATCATCTAACCACTTGGGGGCTAGAACCATCATCCATATCCAAGATAAGCATATCAACCATACCATAATGAGATAGCATGCTCCACAACTGTTAAGAACCAATACCAGATCTGAAGATATAATCACCAAAAATACTGAATACACAATAGATCCACAAAGCAAGATAGAAGAAACCACACTTTATTAGAAGAAAACCCTTGAGGTAGGGCAACACCATACAATGGATCCTATTATGGAAGGGATCCTCTCCTGTTCACTTGCCTCTTCGAGGGGGCATCCTCCTATTGAGCTACCACTCCACAATACACTAATTCTCTTCATGTCTCATTACATTGCTTGAACCCCTTTATATAGTGCTACCATCACCTAAGAACATTCTAGAGGAGGAATCTTCTAGAAGTAGAACCTTCTAAGAAGTCCTCTTACATTTATTATATCTAACTA
>ML788684.1:8622-18777 GCA_009831015.1 Picea engelmannii | reverse complement strand
TTATATTGCAAGAAAAACATAATGATACACATAAATGACATTTTAGAAGGAAAACCATGTCCATATTAACTCCCATAGATGATGAATATCATTTATTACATGATGCAAGTAGCAAAATCCAAAATTAGCCTTTATAGATGAGGTTTTACATCCAAAATCAACCTTTATAAATGAGGTTGTATGTGCTAAAAATGAAAAAAAACATGAGCTAAAGGCAACTACAATTACATACCATACTGATCCTCATCATCATCATCAAAAATAGAACAAGATGCATGTTCAGCAGAACTAGAGCCTCGATGGGAAGAAGAGGCAACTTGAATTCCACTTCCACTTGCATCATCAACAATATCAAGAGCAGCAAGAGAGAACTCTAAGTCTAGGTTTTTTGCATCCACATCCCACTCTTTATGAGGCCCACTTGTATATTCTTCACCCTTGCGAGACACAAGGCGAAGGTTTGAATGCACATATACAAGATCATCAGCCTTCTGCGATCCCAACCTGTTGTGCTTCATTGAATGAATGAAACCATAGGTGCTCCAATTCCTTTCTGTTGATGAAGAGCTTGCCACTTGTGATAGAATACGAGTGGCATGGCTTTGCAAATATACACCATTTGCCCCATGACAAGTTCACCATTTAATCGGGTTCATGGTGCTTCTCTCCTCCAAAGCTGAGATGTCTGCAAAATCCTCTAATCCAGCAGCAAAACAAGCAAATTCCTCCCTCACCTATGTTTGCTAAGAAGATGGAAACAACCTATGGAAGGATTTTTTCACTCCTGCGGCCACCTCCTTGTCCTTATGTGGGGCCTTCCTATTCCCATTGCTTTGAGCAATGAACTCCTCATCATAAAATTTGGGATTTAGAGCATGTGCCAAAGTGTGCAATGGAGTGTTAAATCCATTCCACCTAGTAACAATGATGGACCTCACATGCTCAACAAAATCGACCTCAACAAAAAACAGAGTGGGAACCTCCTGTGTAATAATTTCCACGGTTTTCTCAACCATGGTATCCATGCCATCATAAATCTCTCCCAGGAAAGGTTTGTCTGTGTCTGCATCTCAGAGAAGCTCAAATGCTGGTGAAGTAAACTTGAGCAAGAATTCTACCTTGCTCCACCAATCCTCATCAATCAACACCCTCTGCACCATACTTCCTCTCTCTAAATCTGACTGTCTCCACTCAGCCCAAGTCACACCCACCACCATACTCATCAATGCACTTTTGACCTCAACAAGGCGGCGCAACATGATGAAGTTTGAGGCATATCTTGTCTCAACAACTTTGAGCAACTCCAATTTGGAGTATTCTCGATACATTGCTTGAGACTCGTGGTGGTTGGGGATCCCCCTAACTTGCCCTGTGAACTCCTTAATCCATTCAGTTTTTTCCTCAATCTCTTCTAAAATGAGATTTAAATTATGGACAATGCAAGGAGTCCAAAAAATATGATGATATCTACTCTAAACAATCAAGCTTGCATCTTTGCAAACGGGTGCATTATATGTGATAACTCACACCATATTTGTTGGCCCTACTTGTTCAACAGCAGAAATTAAAATATCAACAATAAATTTGCTATCTTTTACCTCGCCAGAACAATCTTCTGCTCTTAAGAACATCGCTCTTGTTGGTGATGATGCAATAACATTGACCAAGGGCCTCCGCTTTGTATCAGTCCACCCATCAGAGATAATGGAAACCCATGTGTTGGTCCATGAGCTACGAACTCGTTTGAAAATATCATGAATCAATGACCTCTCTTTTTGCAGCAACACCGTTCTAAGTTTTTCATAGTTTGGCCCCTTGAAACCTTGAGGAGACTCGTTAATTGCCTTCACCATATCCTTCCAATAGGGGGACCGAACCACATTAAATGGGATGCCACATGCAAATATGGCCCTTGCCACTCTTGACTATGTTTCTTCTCTCTTTTGGTTGTTGAACATCTTCATAAATCTGCTGTCTGAAGTTGCACCTCGTCCTCCAGGGCCTTTGGATATCTCGTTTTCTACCTCTAGCGTCCTCCTCTTCCTTACTTGATGAACAATCCTTGGCTCATTGCTAACACCCAAGGAAGGAGGATGCTTGCGACTGTTATGCATAGCAATCTTCGCTCTATTATCCTTAATTTTTTGAGCATCATCGTGCTCTTTATGGAATCTATCCCTCACCTGCAGATCAAGAGTATGCAGACAACCTTCAATACCCTTCCCTTCATGCAAAATGTGAGCCTCGACTCTTGTGTAAGAGCCCTTGAAGGTCTTATCCTTCTTGCATAAATTACACTTTCATTCCCATGAACCTCCACCAGCACCCATAGCCTTGACCTTGGTAACATGCCTCCAAAGAAGATAGTATTCTCATTGTCTGCTTACTTCAGTAGCTCTAGGGGTAGATGAAACAGCACTTTGAGAAGCCATGAATGCTGCAAGAAAAGAAGAAAATATGTTCACGAAACAAAACAGAAATTTGTATATTGCAAACCAAGAGAACAAAAAAAATCTGCTAACTTGCTAAGCAAACATAAAATAAATCTACTCACCAAATAGAAAAGAAATCTGCTCACTAAAACCACACACAATCTCCTTCTTGTTGATGTAGGAAGCTCCTCTTGCGAATGAAAGTGTGAGGAATGAGTGAAGCAAGTGGTTTCTTATAGCAAAGGAAGGATATTTAGGGTTTCTATTTGCATCTAGAAAAAAAAAAATTAATTAAAACAAAAAGGCAGAAAAATCATCTTTATTCTCATTGGAGAATATAAAAAAAGCCATTACTAAATCTAACTGGCAATTTGGGGGCCCCACGGCCCCCTTTTTTTCCCTAAATTCGCTTTGAAATCCGCTGAAACACGGCCGTACGGGCATGGTACAGTCGAGGAAACGTCGTCGGTCGTACCGTACGGCATTTCCAAATCGAGAAACGTCGTATCATACGATCGACGACGTTTCCCAACTGTACCGTACCCGTACCAGCATTTTGTACTGTTTCTAGGGTAGAAACAGGGGGGGCGTTTCCTGCAACTTAGATTTAGGGTTTAGTTTTTCCAAAAGTTGTCAACTCCGCCACAGCAACTCCCCAAAAAAGCATTGCAATGGAGAGAGAAGAATAGAAAACAACAAGTTTCTCTATAATGGAGTCGATCTCGTGGAACTGGATGGCCATCTAATTGATCCCAGCAATGAGTACATCTATGAATGGATCTAATGACACTATGGAGCATGATTCTCGTGATTGTATCATGGGTGATCTGAAAACTTTACTAGGTGTGGACTCCTCATGCTACTCCAACCTATGTACCAACTGTTAAAGAACGGTAACCCGATCGAAAGTAACTAGGTCTTCGGCAGGATATGGGAGAGGGTTACCACAAGAGTGAGCTAGGGCTCCTGTCGACATCAAGATAAGATTTTTTCAGGGTTCCAAAGAGGGAAGGACGTGGCAATGGAAGAGGAGATCATGGATTACTCAACGGACCCATTGGAGGGCCAGTCGATCTAGTCAAACCCGCTTCCACGCTCATTTGATTTTACTGAGGGTGTAGGAAGGTAGTACATGATGAGGACACACCCATTGGAGGACACAATGAACATCATTGATGAGTTGGCTCAAGGGTTATCCAAGCCTAATACCAAGGTGGAATCCAAGCTAGAGATGAGGGCGCAGGAATGTGGAGTTGGTTACCCCAAGGGCATTAATGCTATCGCAGTTACACCTTGTGCAACACACAATGGAGAGCTTACAGCAAATCCGTGTCGGTCATTCCATCGGACAAAGGAGACCAGAGCATTTACTCGCCATAACGAAGGTAATGTTACTAATGACCCAAATTTGGCTTTCAATGGGGAGTTCAAATTTCCATTTTACAATAGTTTTGGCTTTTCTACAACAGAACCAAAGGAAGGTTTTATTGGGAAATCTTTGGTTATTTCCCTCGTGAGTGGCTCCACTACAGTTGAAGCGGGGAATCGAGGGCACCCTTCTCTGGAAGGAGAAAGGAGACCCACAAAACATAAATGTATCAAAAAGATGAAGGAGCCAATAAGCCTAATCGTAGGGGCCAAAACTAGGCTCAATGATGCGATGGAGCTGGAAGAATGGGCGGTTGTCATTCGATTTCCTGGGAAAACGATGAATGGGGATAGCCTTAAGGAGTAGACCAAGGTAAACTTTGAACCTGTGGTCGAATACCCTCCCTGCGTTATGACTTTGGCTAAGGGGTGGTTAGTCTAGGTGTTCAAATCGGTGGCTGAGGTAAACAATATTTTGCACAATAGATGGAAGTGGGGTTCTCAAAATTTATTCTTGAAAAAATGGCATATGGACTTCAACACCAAAACTACATGAGTTGATATCCTCCCAATTTGGGTTCGCATTTCAAGTCTTCCTCTGCTTTTATGGTCCGAGGATGTGTTCGAAGCAATTAGGAACACTCACAGCTCATATTATGAAGCTAACTACTCCTTTCGAGATACAAGATACTATGGGATGGAAAGGATTGTAGTAGGTTTAGAGACAACCAAGGGATTAGCAGAGGAAATGGTAATTAAACGCACAAACCATTATCAACTCATTATGGACTATGAAGGCATTCCCTTTCAATGTGTAAGATGCCATAGCTATGGGCACTTAGCAGTGAAATGCTCATACCCTTACCAGAGGAAGGTGAGGATACATAAAACTTAGCCAAAGGTGTTGGGGGTGGAATTGGTGGAAACCCCTAACATTCAAAGAGGACAGAAGGAAGATGGAAACAAAAGGGCCAGAGAGAAACCTATGGTTTTACCAATGGAACCAGAGGAGCAACTAACAATCTTAGGCATCAACAAGGAAGAGGGCTTGGATGTAGTTAGTGACAACAAATTCAACAAGTTGTCTTCAGGTAAGTCACCTCAAAGACCCTCCCTTTACAAAAGAAAATCCATTGAAAATTTTGTCTTTGGATCTTGGGGGATAGAGGCAAAAACAAAAGGGATGGAATCTATGAGTGAATTCTTGTCAGGTCTATATAGCATCAAAAACCCTACCTTCCCAACATTTATTCCTTTACCTGCAAATGAAAGTCCTCTAGCAGAAGACAATGTCCAGGTAGGGACATCTACCTCCCCTAGACAAGGAACAAAGGCACAATCTCCTTCTCGAGATTTTGTTCCCCAGGAATCCTCCAAATACAACCTTAGACCTAGGGGTAAACGAACCCTCAACTTCCCTAGGAAAGTGGCAGGGGGGTTAGGGTTCTTTGACAAGAGAGAACAAAAGCCTAACTAGAGAGGAAGGAAATCTCACTTATTTATGGCGCAAAAACAAGCATCCTCTAAGATCAAATGTGGAAAGCAACTTTTGTTGATAGGGACTCTTAGAGCAAATGCCCCTTGTGAGGGTCTCAAATGAACCTCGTAACACTAAACTGTCGAGGGTTGGCCAATCCTATAAAAAATTGGCTATCAAGAAGTTAATAGAGTCCTTAAAACCCTTTATTATCCTACTTCCAAAAATTATGACAGACAAAAAGAAAATGATTTGGGAACTTTCCAGATCTTTGAGTGGGTAGGATTTGAGCTATATTGATGCCATTGGGAGATCTAGTGGGGAAATAAACGGTTGGCAGAGGTGATCCTTCACCCTCACTAACTCCTGGGCTTTTAAGTAAAGTCTAGGGGTTTCCCTCTTCTCCATGGAAATGGGGAAAGAAATCTATGTTCTAAATGTTAATGGGCCATACTCGGAGAGGGTGGAGTACTAGGACAAGTTTTTCAAATTAGAATGTATACAGACTAGTATGGTGGTGAGAGGGGGAGACCTTAACTTCACTTTAGGAGCATCTAAAATCTAGGGTCCTATGCTCAAATGGACTATCTTTCGGTATACTTCTTAAGGAAACTGGAGGAAGGGGGCCTGTTGAACATAGAGCCAACAAAGTTGTCTCCCACCAAGAGAAACAAAAGAATCGAGGATGATAGAATCATTGAGAGGCTAGACCAATTTTTAATCTCAAAAGGCTTCCTAGACGAAGTTACCCAGGTAAAACAATAGGTTGCCCCTAGAGGAGAATCTGACCACTATTCAGTTGTACTTGAAGTAGCTTCAACACTAGAAAAGCTAGCCAGTCCCTTCAAACTAAATTGCAGAGTGGCTGAACATGGAGGAGTTTGTAAAAGGATAAAGTCTTGTTGGACCTACGATTCATCCTCAAGGGAATCTTCTCTGATACAATTTCAAAAAAATCTTAAAGAGGCAAAGCATGTAGCAAATCAATGGGCTAAGAACAAAAAACAAAAAGATGACAAGCTCCTCAGAGATCTAGAAGAAGGGTTGGAGACACTATATAACAGCGAAGGTCTTGGGTATCTAAAAGAGGCTCAGAAGTTGGAGGTGAAGCTACTAGAAGAAAAAAAGAGGAACTCATTGCTAGAAAAAGAGAAAAAATGGAGGATCAAGAGCAGAGCCATATGGCTTCAAGCATGTGATGAAAATACCAAGTTCTTTCATAGATATGCAAACAGAAGGAAAAATATCAACTCTATTTGGCAAAATCGACATAGGGAACAATAGTTGGGAAGCAAATTTTAAGGACATTGTTGAAGGAGTCAACTACTCAAGAGTCAAACCTTTTCATGGAGGACTCTTGAGCTACTATAACTTAGGTAACCATGCTATCTAACTCATTTCCCAGTTTTGCGAACCATGAGGACAATCTAAAATTGATGAAAGAGGTGGGGAAAGAGGAACTACAACAAACATTAAAAAAGCTTCCAAAGGGATAAAAGTCCAGGGCCAGATGGCCTTCCTACGGAATTCTTTTGGGGTGCTATGAATTTATAGAAGAGGATCTAAGAAAGGGGGTGGAAGCCACTAGAACTATTGGCAGAATGCTAGGAGCCTTCAACATTACCTTTATAGCATTGATTCCCAAAGAGGATAACCTAACATCTTTTGAAAAATTCAAGTCAATATCCTTATGCAATTGTATCTGCAAAATCATCTCAAAAGTTGTTGCCAGAAGACGTAAAAGAGTCCTATAAAAAAAAAATCCGGTGAGCATTTTGGGTTCGTAAAGGGGAGACAAATTCATGAGGCAAACAAGATAGCACAAGAAATCCTACAATCAATCAAAGTCAGAAGTCAAAGAGTGATGGTCATCAAAGTGGACCTCTCTAAAGCTTATGACAGAGTAAGTTGACTTTACCTAAGACCAATGCTTATTCATTTGGATTTCTACCATCAATTTGTGGTCTAGGTGGTGAGTTGCATTACCTTAGTGTCCTTTGCAATCTTAATCAATGTAGTTGCATCCCTATTCTTCAAACCACATAGGGGTTTAAGGCGGGGTTTCCCCCTCATTTTCCTTCTCGTAGCTAAAGGTCTGAGTAGGTTAATAAAAGACGCTGCAGAACATGATAGTTTCAAAGGGATATGCATTGGCCCAACATGTAACATTACACACCTTTTATTTCTAGATGATATTTTGATTTTGTGTGAAGGTAACCAAAAGGATAGTTGAGAAATTTAAAAACATATTGGGGTTATTTTGTAAAGCAACTGGTGTGGTTATAAATAGTGATCAATCCACTATTTCCATGTGGGGCATCACAAAATAAGAACATGGGTATTTCTCCCAATTGTTCCCCTACCAGGTGGTTTATTTAGACCATGGATTAAAGTATTTGGGATTCCACCTAAAACCCAATCTATATACCTAGTGCCAAGGTGGAAAAGAGACTAAATACCTAGTGCCATCAATGGCTCTCTTGAGGGGGTAGGTTGGTTCTTGTTAAGGTTGTTTTGGAAGCAATACCAATCTATTGGATTTCATTGGCATAGGTTCTAAAAGGAATGTTGGAGACCATTAGGAAATTGTACTACAGATTTATATGGTCGAAAGACCAAAAAAAAAGAGGAGTTGTTTTGGCCTCGTAGAAAAAATTGGTTGTTCCAAAGGCTTGTGGAGGATGGGATCTCAAAAATCCCTTTCTCTTTTCCAAAGATCTAGCAACAAAAAATGTTTGGAGGCTTATACAGGGAAAAGGACTGTGGGCCCAAGTAATCAGTGCAAGATATATCACCCCAACTTTAGTTGAAGATTGGCTTAGAAACCCAATCAAACAATTACATAACACCTCAAACACTTAGAAAGCAATGAATTCAGCTTTTCAATTGGTAGGCAATTCGGTGATCTAGAAGGTGGGCATGGGAGAGAAAGTTCAAATAGGCCTTGATCCTTGGATAGGAAGTAAAGGTTTACATAGATTATCTTTTCAACTAATCCAAGAGCTCAAAAGTAAAGGATTATACTCTCTTATACAATTTGTGAACTGGGAGAGGTCTACAAATTGTCAACAACATTGGCTTACCTGGGAGGAGATGGGTTTGAGAGGAGAATTTGCTACATAATGGAAGGCTTATAAAGAGGTTTTAAAAGACAACAACGTTAAAATACGAGAAGAGGATGATCAGTTGATTTGGTCTCTCAATCCCTCTGGAACATATGTGCCTAAGCTAAGCTACAGCGCACTTGTTGAAGAAGGTCTGGAGGGCTAGCAAGCTTGGTGGTGGAGAATTATCAGGAAACTAAAGTGTCCATCCAAAAATAAAATTTTCATGTAGCTGATTCTAAACAATAAGGCTCTTACTTGGGAGGTTCTTCGAAAAAAGAACTTTTATGGTCCAGGTTGGTGCAGCTTATGCGAAAAAATAGATGAAACCAAAGAACATCTATTTATGTTGTGTTCCTTTAATAAAGAGGTTTGGAAAGAAGTGGAAGGCATGATAGGGCTGAAAACTGTATGGGAAGGAGGAAATATAGAAGAAGCCTTCAAATCTTGGTACTACATAAAGGATACAAAGAAGATCAAAGCCCTTCCTCTCAACATTTCTTGGGGAGTATAGCTTGCTAGGAATTTGGGCTTATTAGAAGGAAAAGAGACCCTCCATCTCAAATGTGCAATTTAGTGTCTCGACTCTCAACATCTTACAAGTTTATCCACAGGTGGAGGAAAAACATTCCAAACATGATCCCATAGAAGGGATAATAAATAAGAATACCCCCTGGGCATACATTGATGGAGCATCGCAAGGAAATCCTCCCAAAGGAGGTGCAAGAGGACTCTTATATCTCTGCTCCACTCATTGTATATCGTTCAAAGCGGGTATTGGGCAAGAATCTACAATTTCTGTAAACTGATGGCACTTAAATTACTTCTTTAACTGACCCAAGAACATGGGGTCTAGCAAATATAATTTTTTGGTGACTCTTTCTTGGTCATCAAATGGATTAGAAATGAAATTCAGAACAGAAACTTCACCTTACAACCGCTTTATGGTGATATACAAATGCAGTTGACAGCTTTCTCACATATCTCTTTGTCTCACATCTACATAGAAAGGAATAACATAGCGAACAGCCTTTCCAAAGCTGGATTGGACTTTGGATCAGTGTACTTGGATCACTTCCATCCTACAGGATGGTCACTCTACAGTTTTTACACATGTTAAGAACCAAATATCAATATAGCATAGAAAAACCTCAGAATAAGTAGTCCACGCCTTGAAAAAGAGAGAAATTCAGATAATAAGTCTCTTCGAGGGGGCAACCTCCTTATGCCCACATAAATGTACAATTACAAGATGATTCAAAATGAAAATGTCTCCTTGGTATATATAGAAGACTAGGAGGTATAATTACAACTAATGGACTAAAGCCGACATAAATAAAATAACATTAATAATATAATATGCCCCAATTAAGGGGTAATGAGCCACTATTTAGGGCTTAACATGCCCCTCCGCTTGAGACAAGGGTTGTCCGCAACGCTTAAGTAACTCTAAATGCTTCTGTATAAAAGACTCATCTTCCCAAGTGGAATCTTCAGCCGGTAGTTTCCTCCATTTAATGAGATACTCTGAAATGGATCTATTCCTCAGCTGGCGACTTCTTGTGTCAGTGATGGCTTCAGGCTCCAATATGATTTTTCTTTCCTCGTCAAGTTCTGGCAATACAGTTTGCACTGGGATCTTGTCACCTATAACCTTCTTTAAGCATGAAACATGGAAAACTAGGTGTACTCGTGAAGATGCAGGCAACTCCAATTTGTATGCCATAGTACCGATCTTTTGCAACACCTTATAAGGGCCATAGTACTTTGGTGA
>ML788683.1:413564-423717 GCA_009831015.1 Picea engelmannii | reverse complement strand
AGGAGATGAAGCGCCAAAAGTCATGTGGGCCCCGTTTGGGTAAGTTAGTACATCAACTTCCCGGGGTCGTAACTTTTACATACGATCTCCGTTTTAGGCATGTGATAGCTCGTTGGAAAGGTATCGTCGAGGAGATTCATTTTTGGGGCTCAATCATTCCTTCAGCTATCATTGGGCACCTCGATCTCAAAAAACCTTCATTTAGGTCCTCAAAATGGCCCCGGAAGTTAAACCTGCTAAAAATAGTAAATTGCCAAAATTGCCGGAAACCTATTTTGAGCCAGTCGGAAAAGGTGGGTGGCCACCAATATCCACCTGGATCACACTAAGAGATCTATCATCACCAACAAATATTTTATTGGTTTTACATTCATTTAGAGCAGAAAATATGGCTTTATCCTTAGTCATATGATAAGATGCTCATGAATCAATAAGCCACTCATCAAAAGAAGAAGTAGTACTAGAATTTGAATTGAAGGAGAAACTAGAAGCAGAAAGTGCATGTTCGTGAGAAGAATAAGTAGAATCAATACTGATGTTGTGCTTCTTCATAGATGCTTCTAAAGATGTCATCTTCTTGAAACATTTGGACACATCATGACCATCTTTATCACAAAAGTTGCAATGTCTATTAGTATTCTTACTTTTATATTTTGATCCTTTGTCACCAGTAGGAGATAAAGCTGTATGAGTAGGTTTGGGACCCTTATTTTGTTTGTTGTTATAGCAAGGATGTTGATTCTTGGGATACTTGGGTTTATCTTTCTACTGGGCAACTAAGGCTTTGTTGGAGGGACCTGTAGTGTTGATCACTCCAAATTGTACAAGCATATCTTCCTCTCGAATCAAAGAAGCACAAAAGGACTCTAGACTGGGTTTTTCATAAGCTTCTTCCCCTAGAGCCTCTCTCATGGCATAAAAGTAGATACAAACACGGAATATGCACTACCTAAATTAGAAAGAATAAGATAGATGCAACACTCTTCCTCCATATTTATCTTACATTCTTCACATAAAATTATGAGTGTTTTAAACCTAAATAGATAGTCTCCAAGGAAAGAAAAATCATTTGGACTCAAGGTCATTATTTGATTTTCTAACTGTTGTGCTTGAATAATATTGAGTTTACCAAACATAGATTCAATCGTGTCCCAAGCTTCTTTGGGGTCATCAATATCTTGAAGGTGGTACCTTAAATCAGGAGAGATGGAAATTCCAATTAGTCCACATGCTTCATCATTCCTATTATCCCACTTGGATTTCTTATCAGCATCAGTGGGTTCTTTTTCCTTTCCCAAGGTAATCCGGTACAAGCCTTTGCTTCTTAATAAATCTTCCATATGACATTTCCATTGGAATTAGTTGTTTTTGGTAAGCAAGACAGTACTTGTAGAAGCCATATTAAATATGCATATAATGTGGATTTAAAAACTGAAACTGATGATTTGGATGGAGAGAGATCGAAACGTTATGTGGTTTTAAAAAAAAATGGCACTGAAAACGGACTTTCGATGTTAGAGTTATGCCCTTTTAAAAAAAAAGGCACAATCGGTAACCAAATGACCACGTGATTGTGTAAGTTGCTTTATGAAGTGACCCACTTTTATAAAGAGAAGTGGGGATCACTTTTACAATGAAGTTACTTTATAACAGAAAAGATGCATGCAAAATAAATAACTCTAAAATAAAATATTAAAGCTACTTATAGTGATTCACTTTTATACTTGAAGTGAAATACACTTTACAATTTTATCATGAACTTTTCCAAAAAAAGGTAACAAAAGAGAGACTTGAACTCAATACCTCTTACTTAATAAGGCAAATTTTAACCAAATGATCTAGCAAAACATATTGCAATGTTCAGAAGGAGGATTGGGGGTGTTTTTGTTGTTGTTGTTGTGGAAGACGACAAAGGTTACATACTTCTTCAATCACATTGTAATGAAATTATTATTAGAATCAATCATCGGCAAATGAACCTCCATGCTCTTTAAATAGAGATCATGGACCAATCGGGTGTTAATCCACAGATCAATGGTTGTTAAGATCGAGGAGAGTATGAACCATCGGATCACTCTATGTCGGGAACATATCGTGACCGTTAGATTTCCTAACTACAAATGCATACTAAAGAAACACAATTTTAACTAACGACACAATAGACCAAGTAGATATTACTAAATCCTAAGTGTCTAAATATCCTAACATATTTAAGGTTTCATTATTTTCTTAAATACATGTGACTTTTATAATGAAGCTCTTTATCTTTCCAAGAGTACCCTGGAGAAGCTTAAGAATCTTGTTGCAATTTTTGGATCAACCTAGAAATTTTGGGGTCTTGCAACCATTCTTAGTGAACGACCTAAAGTTAGTTTGCTACAATGAATGAGAGGGAAAATAGGGACCCTTGTTATTCATATTTCCTTGGAAGAGCATCAAAAACCACATTTTATTTTCCCTTCTTATATATGATCTCGTAATCATATCCAAATAGATCGGTCACACATTTTTGTTTCTTCGGAGATGAATTTGTTTCCAGAAAATACTTGTGGATACGATGATATATTTAAATTGGAAGAATTTCCCCAATAGATAAGGACACCAGAGATCCATTGGATGCAGTATAGCCAAAATTTTATTTTTATAGGTTGAATGGCCCAAATTTCTCTCTGACAGTTGTTTTCTAGTGAAATCCAAAGGTCATCCATCTTGCATGAGGACTACCCCAATTCATTTCCTTGTCACATCGCATTCCAGGACAAAAGTCTTGGTGAAGCCGGGTAGTGGTAGCATAAGATTCATGCAAATAGCCTCTTTCAAGGATTATAAGGATTGATTATTTGGAGGAGTCCAACTAAAAACATTCTTTTTAAGGAGAGTGATGGGCATCTAAAACATCATCCTTTTCACACATTTGCCTTTCAATTTTGTACCAATTTTTCCCATCCTTCCAGCTTAATTTTGAGTACAATGGCATATTTTTCCTCAAGTTTGATTCTTCACAACTTATGTCATTCTAATTGGTTTATCTAGTGTAATTAAGGGAAATTTGACCTTTTATGCTCACTAATGAAAGTGTTAAGATATTGTTCCACGAAAAATATCATAGGTACTACATAAGAGTTGTTGCAACACTCCTTAGGTCATTGTTGCAACACCATCAACCTTATTTGGCTATTGTTGCAACACATTTTATAGTTGCTTCAACACATTTTCTAGTTACTGTGACACGGTTCTTAGTTGTTGCAACACATCTTTCAGTGGTTGTAACACCAGTTGCTACAACACGTGCCAGAAAGTTGCCACAACACAGGTTAGCATTGTTGTTGCAACACCCATTTCCACCACTACTGAAGATCTTTTTCCATGAGTATCTACAACCCACATCCTAACAATTGTGATAGATATGATGAGGTGGTTGTCACATTCAATGGTAAGCACATCATATGGGAAAGTATGGATGGAAAGTTCGACCACTATTTTGAACAGATGGTGACATAAAATTTTTGGAAAAAGGACAAATGCATAGCCAAAGATCGCGGATCTAGGACAACTAAAGAAACAATTTCAATAAATCATTTCTAGTTAACGAAGATGTTGGGTCACATGAATAACCACTTCACCTATATTGGTCAAATTTTTGAAATGAGATTGAGAATAGCTAGAGGATCGTAGATCCTCATGCTTGTCGTCAACTCTTTCTTGCTAGTAAAAGAGTGGTGTGAATTGTATAAGAACCTTTTTCGATTTGAGAAAAAGGGGATTAATTATTGTAATCCTAATTCTTCATCACTGATAATAAAATTATTTTTTTGGTTCTTATACATTTCTTATATTTTCATGAATATCTGAAGTTCAGTGTGTGATTGAAGAACTCCATCAGTTCCTTGTATAGGGAGGTGGGGCCTATCGATCAAATTATATGCTAACTTCCATTACACTTTATCATCAATCCGGGGGCATAATCTTATAGGTGTGAACATTGTATCTGTAGGGACTAGGAATAGCATGACTATCTAATCTATGAAAAGAGCATTCTCAATTCAATGAAAATAAACTATTCTCCTAACCAATCACAAGAAACTTGTTCATTGTGAAGAAAAACAAGAAAATACCATGTTGGCGTGGGCTATAATATTTCACTCAAGAAATTCCTACATGTCATGTAATTTCATTCCCACCTTCAAGCGAAACCTTTCTTATGATTGTAAAATCAAACTAGGCATGTAAAGGAAAATTAATCTATTCATACTTTAATCAAATGAAACTATTCTAGGGGACTAGTTAATTGCAAATGAAACTTTGTAATCTACAGGAATCTCTTGCATTGGGTATCAGAATAAAGAAGTTTCTTGTTGGCCATAGTCTTATAGTATTTCACTTAAGCTAATACCTAAATGTCAAAAAGAAATTTTGTTTCCTACCTTCAACCACACTATGTCTAACTACGAATGAAAATAGAGCATGCAAAACAGACTATCAAAGAGTTAATATTCTGAGAAAATATTCAATTGTTACATGTCAAATAGAAAAATAATTATGTAGACTGCAAAATTGAAAACTAGATGAGGTCAAGACAGAGGTGTATTATGCATTTAATCCAAATCATAAACCAAGATAAAATGTGGAACAAGGTTATATATGCATTCATTTCGTTAAAACCATTCAAATTTATGTTGTTTCCACGATTCTTCTCTCACACAAAAGCAAGATTGAATTTGAGATTTAGGCATGTTACCATTCAACTTGTAAACAAGTGTTAAATTCCATATAGAGATACATTAAAAATTAAAGCAATGTTGAGTTTAAAACAAAGAACATAATTAAGGAAAGAGGAATTATATCTATGTAATCAATAATGAAATATACAAAACTTATACCATAAAAAAAGAGCGATAGAATTATTACCTCTACTTTAATATCAATGGGGACCAAGCTGGTGGCCCTCTCAATCGATCTCATGTTGCTTAAAATAAATACATAACTAACAAAAAAATGGTAACACCAAATAGATCTCCAAACATCAACTCATAGAATTGTATTGAAAGGTTAAAGTTAAATAATACAACAAAGCAATGTTATAGTCCATGTCTATTACAAAGGAATGAATCCTATCAGTCTTGTGAATCTCTCATTTATGCATAAAAATCCACCGAAACCGAATTCCAAACTCAGAGTCTATTCAAACAATTTTTACAACTTTGGGAACCAACCGCACACAAAATCTAGGCAAACCCACATTAGAAAATCAGGAATATCTCCTAAACCATTTCAAGTTTTGGAAAAACTATCACGTTGTAACCAATGTAGACCCTTCTGGACAAAACCCATGTTTTATTTTCTTCTAGATCTATCTCCATATGTACATAAATCGCGTCAGACATTGATTATCTAGAACTATTTATTAATATTGACCATAACTTTGACCAAGTTCTTAGATACTCACACGTGTGACCTGGGCATGATCGAATGGGTACATAACCATCTAGAAGCATATATCTATGATACTTATGTGCCCATTTCTCCATTGGACATGTGAAAGTATGAGGAACATGATGGTGTTGTAGAAACTAAATTGTGCTATAGGAACTGGACTAGGCATAATTGTCATTAGTAAAATTAGTCCAAATCCTATATAACTCATTAAAAACAAAAGAATTATGATAATAAACAAATTTTAAGCTTGCATTAGCCTAAAAAATAAAAGGAAATGTAATAAGAGGGAAAGAAAACAAGTGTATGAATGGAACAAAGTAGTCAAAAGGAGGGCCAATTGATAGTGTACAATATGTGAAAACAATGGCTTGATAAGACCCCCTCCTTGGTTAGGTACTATTGTACTATTTGATGTAGTACAAATTCAATTTATGATGTGATTGATTCCTAGATTGCTCATGTATTTGGTTATGGTTTCCATCTTTTTTGAAGACCAAAAATACGTTGTTTTAGTTAGTTTCTATTTTTTTTATCAGATTCATTTCCTGATTTAATCCTGTGTACTTCTAGCACTCAACAAAATTTCAAGATACTTTATGTAGATATCTTTCAATACTAGTTGCAATATTTAAAGGAGGAAATTATTTCTTGGCATAGTCCCCACTTAGAATCGGTAATCGATCGAGTGTGTTTATTGCAATTAGATTATATTCTTTCCATTTCAATTACATTTATGTTGGGGTCACAACACCATGTGCTTCTATGTCGGATGAACTAGATTAGTTGGTATTTCAATTACATTCAATCAGGGTCGCAACACCAAGTGTTTCTAGAATGGTTTAATTAGATTATCTTCTTGTTACTTCTTTCGATTTTCCACTCAGCAAGGGGTCACAACACTAACTGCTTTTAGGCTCAATTGTGATAGTATAGATTGTTAACTATTTTTCTAGTTTATATCCTTAAAATTGGTGACTTTGTCAAAATATATCTTGAACCGTTCATCTCACCATTTTATCTCGCTACAACTTCATAGATAGAACAATGTTTGAATGATTTTCCCTTGCATATACAATGCATAAAAATTCACAAGTTCCATACAAATCCCATATTGATAATTAAATGAATAGTATTTCTATTTGTCTTTCTAATAAATAAGAAATGTAATTTAAAATCCTTTCATTTTTTGTGCCATTGTCAGAGAACTATTAACAATGCAAATTCTTTATTTCATGTCTCTAGAAGCATACTTATATAGGAGGATTTGTTTGTATTTGTGTGATTTTATTACGGTTCCTTCTTTTTAGTTCATTTTGGATTTGGTATGTTTTTTTAGCATGAGTGATAGTTTTGGTTAAAATTGGATGTTTTTCAAAATCCCATGAAAATAAGTAGAGACCCAAAAGGTTGCTTCAATAGTTCTATGAAACCCCCCCCCCCCCAACAAACTGACATTTCAGGGAAACAAACTCAAGGAGGATAGGGATCCAACCAGCCCAATTATATGATGTGAATAGCCATTTCTCTGGCTAAAAGGAAGTTTGAACCTCCATTTTCAAAATCATCACATCCAACCCAGGTTTCATCCTCATTACAAGTAGAAATAATATTCTATGAGGACTCTCGAACAAACAAAAAATTGAGCCACAAATTCAAACCACCTCACAATTTAATCAGTCCTATAGAGTTCCTAAAGAAGCAGGAGGAAAATTTCCTATCGTTTACAAGAGAAATGGCTGAAGATAAAAAACAATAAGTGAATACATAAGCCATCACCTTTGAATTTACAAACATAAATATAGATGGGGTGATTCAAATGAATAATATTCCACACTTTACATTGATGGGTTTCATGGTTTGATCTATGTAGAAGAACACTCCACTAGTAAGTGTCCCTCCATAGTCAATTTAAAGTAGTTTATGAATAAACAAGTGGGGAGGTTGATTAATTATGTCTCATCACAAAAAAATGATCATGGTAGCCCCGACCTCCAGTTATATCTCTAGAACAATCTTAATATTTCAATTCCTATTGGAATAATGCCTCCATTCAATATCCTTCCCAATAGTGGTACCCATATAATTCTACAAACTCACATTGGTTGACTCTATCACCCCAAAACAATCCTTAAACATAGGGATGCAAAAACCCACCTTTTTGGGGGGCCTCAACATGTTGTTAAGTTGGTTGTCATTGATGTCAAGTCTTGGAGAAGTTCGTAATCCCCTGAGGTGTGGTCATGAGGACCGAAATTGACTGATTAATATTAGGTATAAAATCATTACAAGTACATGATAAACCTTCATAGATGGATAGTGATTGCCATGTCGTTTTCAATGGTAGGTGGTACGCCATGTGGTTCCTCATGGTTTAGGTGTTATTTCCTCGTGAAGTTCAAAGCCCTGAAGAATGGTTAAGAAATCCCTAAACGGTTGAAACAAGAAGTTACAAGTCATTAATTAAAGGGTAAAACGGTTGTAACAAGAAATAATGAGTTGACCCTAAAAAATAAGAAGTCCCTAAATAGTTGCAACAAGAAGCTACAAGTCATTAATTAAAGGGTAAAATAGTCGTAACAAGAAATAATGATTTGACCCTAAAATTAGGAAAAAGGGTAAAACAGTTGTGACAAGAAATAATGAGTTGACCCTAAAATTGGGAAAAAGGGTAAAACAATTACAAGTTAGCCCCAAAAGAATTCACTTGAAAAGTATAAATACACATCAAAAGTATCTAATTTATACACACAAGTTCATTGAATATCTCTCTACTGAACACTTGATCTATTGGAAAATATGAGGTAGTGAGGATAAGGTAAAGCAAAGAGGATTCTTGTTATAGGTTGTTGCAAGGTATGATGAGGTATCAAGGTTGTTACATGATATGATGTTGATGTCTCTATGACAATTTTTTTTATCAGTGACAGTTTCAATGACATGTTAAGTATACATTTATATTTTAAGGAGGCGGGGTGGGGCAAGGAAAGGGCGGCATAGCCTCCTTCTAGTTGGAGCCAGAGAACAGAGGGAGTTGGAGCTTCCTTTAGGTTGGATCATGTAAACTAGGGGCTTGGAGCCTCCTTCCAGTTGTAGCTAGAGAATTTAGGGAGTTGTAGCTTCCTTAAGGTTGGATCCTATAAATAGGGGGTTGGAGCCTCCTTCCAATTGGTGTTGGAGAATTTGGAATTTGGTGCTTCCCATGAATGTAATATTTGATATATATAAGAAAGAATTTTGTGGTTTTCTCCCATTTGGGTTTCCACGTAAGATATATTGTGCATTATGCATGATGTGATATATTGGTGAATGGTACTTCTTATGGTTATTTTTTTGTGAAATTTTAAATGAAGGCATAAGTGATAATTGTTGATATATTGATTAGAGGTGGTAAAAATTGCATAATATTGATTCACCCCCCTCTTAGAATTCCAACAATCAGTATCATAGAAATTTCCTTTAGAAAATAGTTTAACCACTAGAAGGTAGATCATGGATATCATGGATAATGGATATAGAGTTAGAGAAACACCATGGTTTGATAGTCAGATTGGTCTGAGCTATGAGATATGGAGGAGAAGGATGAAAGTATTTTTACAAGCAAAGGGGTATGATATTTCACAATCAGTTGTGTTAGGATACACCGCTACAAAGAAACCTCTGAAGACTACAACCAATAAGGAATTGAAAAGGAACAACAAAATTGCAATGGATTTCATCTTGGAAGGATTATGTGATTCACTTAAATTCAAAGTGGGACAATGCTCATTAGCCAAAGAGATTTGGGATAAGCTACATAATGTCTACTTAAAGGAGGATGCCAATATAGAATGAGAAGAAAGAATCCCATCAGATCAGACAGATCTAGAAGAAGAAGATTATGAATAATAAGTTGAAGTAGATCTTGAAGAAGAATTAAGCTTCTTTAGAAAAACTAACAAAAGAAAGAAACAAAAACAAGTCACTCAAGGACAATTTGGTCAACCTAAATAAGGGGTATGTTGACGGGCATTTATGACACACCATCAACAGGAAGGGAAGATATGTTCCGGGGTTGTCTATTTAACCCAAGTCGTTTGGTATAATCTACCCTGATGGGTTTTATGGCTCTGTTAGCCAACTAAGATCCTGTTGACGGGAAAAATTGACCACCCGTCAACTGGAAGAGCGAGTCCGATCCGGGGTTGTCTAAATAACCCAAGCCGTTTGGGGTAACTCGTTCTGACGGGTTTAATGGCTCTGTTAGCCAATCTAAGAATCCTAAAAGAAATGAATAAAAGAGAGAAATAACTAACTAATTACTAAACACACTATATATATGTACATATATTGAAATGTAACTATAGTAGTTGTATTTAAGCAGAAGATATACAAGTCTCGTTTATTTACATGATTTACAAGATGTAATTTTTAATCGAAACTTATGAAAATCAATGGAAAAGTGATTACTTCTAGGAAGTAGATAAAGAAAGCACATAAAAATATTTATTGTTTTTCTTTTATGGATTTAAAGAATCTTGCAAAAACACATAATGAAATATGAACATGTGGATAGTCAAAGCTGAACCATACATTCCTGTTTCAATGATATGTAAATGAAAGAAAAATACAAAGAAGCTATCATGTCAGTGAATTAGTGAAGTGTATCCAAGCATCTGCATGAGTGGTGAACATCCAACTGCCATGTCCAAGAGAGAAATCTACAATGAACCTTATTACT